>VUQI01012308.1:34804-45605 GCA_015106735.1 Paratilapia polleni
TGCTAACAAGACTATTATCACTGACCTGATGCCAATAGTTTCACCAGTTTTGGTTTGCATGAAAAAGGACATTTCTAGTACTGTCACCAAATCTCATGAAAACACCAGAAGCAACAATGTGTTGGTCCATCCCTAAATACTTAACGTCACTCAGTCCCAAGCTCATTGGTTCCTATTGGTTCATCTGAATCAAAACAGGTCATACTTGTTCATAGTCTCAGAAATGTCCCAAATCAGCTTGTAGATTTCTGGAAATGTTATTCAAACTGGAGTGCACGGTGCATTGACTGTATTTTCAGGTGTGGACTTAGATACAGTGTATGTGGGGCTGACTAAATAACTGAAGCCTGTTATGGGGGAATCATGGTTCTACGTACAGCCTATGGACAGCTTTTCAGACCATCATCTACCTGTTGTAGCTGTCTACTGTCACAAAGGGGCAGTGTAACAAACAACCGGTCTGTGGGCTACTTTTGCTTTGCTGTTGTTGATCGTCGTCAGCCGTGGAGAAGTTATAACATGCACAGAGCTGAAGTGAAATTAAGTGTTAAAAACAATGGAAAGTGTCCACTGCAGCCACCATCGGTGCTTCCACAGACAGTATAAATCATGGACGTAGCTTCCGGGTCGGAAAAATTAAGCCAATGCCGAAGTGCCTTAAACCTGCATTCTATCATCAAGGCCACCAGAGGGCGATATCTGTGGTTGCAAAAAGACTTCTGATTCTCTAGTCTATGAGAAAACGGCTTTCTGTCTTGACCTCTTTAAACACTGCTGAGTTTATGGGTTCAGTTACTCATTTTGGGTAGTAAAAAAGAAAAACTTGTCAATCGCAAGTCGTTAGCCAACGAGCGCGTGATTTCACAGTTAGACCAGCTCCTCTTCGTCATATCTGTCCAGCTTTTACACTGTTTGTGCGCTTCTCATGCTGTATTTTTTAAATCTTTGATGTTTTTTCACGCTTCTCCCAATTGTGGTGATCTCCGCTGTTGCTCCCTTCCCTGGTCTGACCCACGTTTCAACCACTGATGAGCATTCGACCTACGCACAACATCATTCATGTTGAGCTACGTGCTGTTGGTTTTTCGGAGGACTACACACAAGCATGTTTGCGTAGGTTGCAAAACCCTCTGCACTGGCTCTTTGTAGGCAAATACCTACACAAATGGACACAACCACTGAACCATAACCTCGCCAAACTGTGTACTCGAAAAATGTGTGTTCCCCAACCGGCTGGTGAGTGGTTGCTGGTTGTCGCCAGGTGTAACTGGTCGCAAAGAGGGTGCTTCACCAAAAACCTCCTTGTGATTGCTTTGGTCGCTAGCAGATTGCCGCATGGAAGACACTGACTTGTCTGCAAACACTTGCCAGCTAACCACTGAACAGTAGTGAAATTTGAAAAAGTGCAACACAAACCAAAAACAGAGACCGCTCGCCTTCAAAGTAAAAGTTCCTCCTTACCACCAACGCCAATGCATTTGAAAAGGTGCCACTTTTACTTTGATGGTGAACAGTCTCAGTTTCTGGTTTGTGTCCACTTAACGGGGTTTTCGGTGCTGCACGACATACCTCTATGCAACCAATTTCACCTAGCAACAGCAAGCAATCTCCAGCAACCACTAGCCAACCGGTGGGGGAATACACATTTTTCCTTAGTGACCAGTGGTTGGCATGCAGTCGCTAATTGGTCTGTAGGCCTGTGTGACTGGGACCTTACTCTGTCCAATAATAATAATAATAACTCATTTATGTGGCAAGTAGATGCCAGACAATGGATTTGAGATGGTTTAAAGATCTTAATGTGACATCATATCCAACATTTTTCTCAAGTTGGAAACCGTGCAGGGCTCACTTACATCGGTTTGGTTTTAGGTCAAATCTGTTTGATTTTGCTGCATATTTTGGTGTGAGATGCAGTGTTAGTGTACAGTGATTTTAGATTAACACATTCAGCAAAGGCCAATGGCTCAAGATAGGTTTACATTATAAAAAGCAGCTGCTGGCATTTTTGGTTTTCTTCTCTTCTCTTTTTTTGTGTTCTAAACTCTGGTTGCTCCAAACCATCTGGTTAATGATGGAAACTCTCCGCTCCTCAATGTCTGTCAGGCGGATATCGCATTCTGTCACACTGGTGTTGTGAGACATCGCCTCCTCCAAAGCTTTCCCTCCATCCTGCACAAATACAAACACACACAGATGTGAGAAAAGCAACAACATGTTCATGCTGAACACGTCACAGGGTCCTAAAAGCTCTGATGATGGCCTTGATAACCTTGAAAAATCATCCCTCGGCTGCTCTTGCAGTCTGAAATAGCCCAGACTTTCTAAGCTGCCCCTCGTTGGTGCCACCAGTCTTTTGTTGTTTTGTGTGAAACAGCCATTTCTATTTCTGAGAAGAGCAGACCAAGGTCAGAAATACTGATGGTGTTGCACGTCGCATTTCTGCTTTGTGGGTGATTTTTGATCCTCCACAGTGTATTCCAGTCAGAGATACAATATGCAGTTGAAGAAGAGAGAGCACGAGAAGGGGGAATTCAGATCTACCTCTCAGGGGGAAACAACACTTACTCAGCTTTCCATTATTGCATGTTTTCCCACACATATCTATGAATAATTGAAAATCCTAGTACTTTAAAGCTGTTCTGTTTACTTCGCTGTACTGCGTCTACACAGGCACGAGCATGCTTTGAGAGTATTTCGAAATATACCAACGTTTCAAAGCTAACAAATTTAACAAAAAGATGTAATAAGTGGTCACACTGAAAGGATAACGTAAAACAACTTGCAGAGTTTGTGTTCTACTCTTCTCTTTTGTCACCTAATCAATTTATTTATTTAATACTTGTAGTATAAAATGAGGCAATTTTAATGATCCCCTGTTAAAATTGCTTCATTTGTCTGAGCAGCAGTCCAAAACCATTAAAAAAAAAAGAAAGACTGTTATAGAACAAAAACATACAAACACAGAAAAAAGCAAATATTTCAACTTTAGGAGCTGGGACCAAAAGTGCATAAACTCTTACATTATTAATAATTGTTGCTGATTGATCTTCTGATGAATGAATAATCAGTTAACTGACTTATCTTTTCAGCCATGAAATGGCATGAAAAGATGGCCTCATCAAGCTTCCTGACATGGTCTTTACAAGGTGCTACTATGTCAATGGCATAGCCTCCTAGAAGGCCTAGAGGGTGAGAGGAAGAGAAGGGCACTAAATAGTTAAAATAATTATTTAGGCCTTTTTCTAGACAACAAAAGGTTTTTGGTAAATACAGTATTGATTAGATGCCTGAATTTAAAGGAACTGTACTAATGTCCTTTAATTTTTATACAAAGATGCCCAATTTGCCCATAAAATGTTAATTTTATGCTAATACATGCCGACTGGTGTTTTAAGGATTTACTTTCTTGATTGCACCTACTTCCAGGTGCAAATTACAACATTAAATCAAAACAGAAACTTGGATGTGGTGTAAGAAGCAGCTACTTGTGGTGGTCGAAGGTGGCTGCTGTTAGAAATTCTCCTCTGCTATCAGGTGAATCATGACCATAAAAAGATTTGATCTGGATAAAAAAAAAAAATAAAGGAAAATGAAAAAACGGGCAAACCATAAAAGAACCACTCATCCCATAACCCACTGCAAATCCCAGATTCTACAGCGAATAACTTCCAAACTTACAAATTTAATCCTTTTCATTATCATAGTGTTGTATAATAGTTTTGTATATGTTTTTATATATTTTGTATACCTCTTCATTGGCTTCCTCACTCTATAGAAAAGCAGTTTTCTCTTTCCAGTTTTTGTCTACCCTGCAGTTTTGTTCTGTTCAATTCAATTTTATTTATATATGCCAATTCACAACAACAGTCACCTCAAGGCGCTTTTATATTGTAAGGTAAGCCATTACAATATCAGAGAGAAAACCCCAACAACCAGACGATCCCCTATGAGCAAGCACTTGGCAAAGGTGGGGCAGAAGGAATCCTTTTTAACAGGAAGAGACCTCCTCGACCGTTTGTGGGGGAAAGAGGAAAGAAAAAAGGAGAGTATAGAGAGACAACAGACAAAAAACTGGACAATCTACAGGAGAGAGTAGACATGAGGTAATAACATGCAACAGTGGCATATAAATGCACCAGGACTGAAGAAGTTCTCAGTGGATTATGGGAAGTTCCTCAGCAGCCTGACCCTATAGCAGCGTAACTAATGGTGCGTTCACATCAAAGGGAATCAAAATTTTCACACGGCACAATGACATACAAAGTCTATGCCGTGATGCAAATTCAATTCTGAAAATATGTTGCTGTAACGTGATTCCAGCTATCAGTTACACTCCGTCTCGTGCTGTTGGCTGCTAGGGTTGAATATTCATGGGTTTCCAACACGACTGTATTCACGTGAGTAAAAGGAAGCTGAATTTTATTTGGCGTTTGGTATGAACACACCATAAGGGAAGGCTCAGAGTAACCTGATCCAGCCCTAACTATGAGCTTTAGCAAAAAGGAAAGTTTGAAGCCTAAAAGCAGACAGTGTCTGTCTCTTGAACCCAAACTGGGAGCTGGTTCCACAGAAGAGGATCCTGATAGCTGAAGTCTCTGTCTCCCATTCTAGGAACCACTCTGAGAGTCAAGTGCTCTGTTGGGATAATAATAATAATAATAGAATAGAATATCTTCATTGTCATTGCATTAAGGGATACAACGAGATTTGCTGTCCAAATACCACAAGGTCTTCAAGATATGGAGGGACATAATCATTCAGGTCTTTGTATGTGAAGAGAAGGATTTTAAATTCAATTCTGGATTTAACATGGAAGAAACATGATCTCTCTTTCTAATTCTCTTAGTACTTTCTTGGATCAACCGTGGGCTTTTTATGAAGGTTTTATCTGTATCAGTGTATGAAATTTGATAGGATGGTTAGGGTATAGGATTTATACTTGTCAGATAAATGTATAAAGAAGTACCCCATTTCCCTCAGAAATGTAACTGCATGTACTCTCTACAACACTAGTCTACATAATAATATACCATTACAAGTAAAGTAAATTTTGTCCTAATATGGATTTAAAAATCTTTAAATGCTTGAAAATGTATTTTTTTGCAACCAGCTATCTAAAAATAATAAAACAACCACATAATAAGGAATTACAACAGTGCGGCCTAGAAGTAAATGCCTGGACCAGTTTTTCAGCATCACTCTGAGACAGGACTTTCTAATTTTGGCAATTTTGGTTCTCTGCTGAGCACTGCAGCTGTGAAAAGTAAGCTTATGCCTCTCTTACCTCACCCAGCTTGTTGCAGGAGAGATTGACGCTCTTCAGGATCTGATTCTGTGCTAACACATTAGACAGGGAAAGCGCAGTAGGCCAAGTCACCTCATTGGCTCCCAGGTTTAGGTGAAGTAGGGTTTTGTTGATCAGCAAGGCCTTACAAATAGCCTGACCGCCCTCATCTTTCAGATGGTTGAGACGCAGGTTGAGGGACACAAGAGTTGTGTTCTTGGACAAGGCATGAGCTATAGCTTTGGCCCCAGGGCCGCCAATGTTGTTGTCATGCAGGTTAAGGTTCTCCAGTTTGCTCCTTGTCAGCAGTTTGCCGATGGCTCTGGCTCCGCCGTCTCCAATCATGTTGTGAGAAAAGTCAAGCGTGCTTAGGGAGGGGTGGTCCAAAAGGTACTTCACCAACAAACAACACTTTTTATCCTCAAGTTGGCTTAGGTAGATCCTAAAAATCTGTAGAAACATGACATTTAAAAACACATTTAAGATCTGTTAAAAACTTTAATCAAATTTACATCAACTTCAATGTCACAAACTAAAGCCAAAATCTTGGTTTTGTTCAGCATAATTTCTTTGATAACCAACTTTGAGCATCAGTATCATAGGATATGCAATATATTCAATAGCCCAACTGCACAAATGTAATGTATGTGACCCAGAATAACAGAAATGTGGGACAAGTCATAGCCTATGATAGGTCTCCTTTTAACCTTTTTATCCAGTTGTCTGATCAATGTGATGCATCCAAACTATTTTATAGAACATGTGAACACCAGTGTTGTTTCTATAAGCTCCATTCGCAAGTGTTAAGATATGACTGTATTAGGAAATTATTTTAACACAGAAGGAATCACGAATAGAAGATGAGCCTGGTAAAAAGGAGACCTTTCATGACCAGTCATCTATCTACAACCCTTGAAAGATTACACAAATGTACTTTTCAAAGTTTTCTCCAGTGAAATATCAAAAAACAGATAAAACATCCAGGGTACCAATGCTTCTTTCTGTCACTGTACGTCATAGACATTACACTGGTGCAGTTTTTCTACTGAAACTGTGATATATCCTTTGATATGTAACCACCTTTGACTCAAAGTTGGTTACAGAAAAAAACTGCATTGAACAATAAATGAAATTTTGGCTTTAGAGTGCAAACTTGAAGTGGTTGTAAAACTAATTTGGTTGCAGCTTTTTAGCAGAGCTTAAATGTGTTTCTCTGTCCTGATAATATCATGGGGATATCTCTTGTACTTGAGAAGTTTTGAGGGATCAAAAATGATGGAAAAAATAAGGTGACTTAAAAAGTGCCAAATTTCAACTCACCTCTGCGTACTTTGAGGGCATGTATAAGTGGGAAAATTTACATAGTATGGGGGTAAAATTCTGCAGGGGGTCAGGTGGGAACCTTTTACAGATATGATTGATTTTATCTGGAATGATCACTATGTAATTAAAGCTGAAACTGTCCCTAGAACAGAGAGGCTTTAATTATCTTATCATAATTTATAAACAATCATTCCAAAAAACAATCAACACATGGATTATTCATAAACTGCAACCTTCCTTTCAGCTCCAATAAACTGATCTACAGTTTCCAGATGTAGCACAGAAAGCAGAAGAAGACAGAGTATATCCCATGTTGACTTCAGGTACATTAATGCGACAGGGGAGGAATTAATATTTACCTTCAAGGTCTTACAGGACTTAAGTGCCTTGGCGAGAGACTCACAGTCTCGGTTAGTCATCTCAAACATGCTCCATTCAAAGTTCATACCGCATGATTTGACTTTATACACCAAATGTAGCTCTTCCAGGTTTGTCAGCTTGTCAAGTAGGATGCCAAAGTCAAAGTGGTCCATACCAGGTTTATCATCCTCATTTTCAAGAGTCAAGTCTGATCCATGCTCCTCTTCCTCCGTCTGTGGTTTCTTGATAGGTGGCAGAAGCTGGCAGATGTCCAGCTTCTTGACGTGGTCTTTACAAAGCGCAACCATGTCTAGAACAGTCTTTGGCTCTGTAACGCCTGGGATAAAAAGTTCAATAATGTTCTCCAGCTGCCTCTCAAAAAACATTCGTTTCCAGCTTTCACCATAATTAGAGACGTCACAAACATTCCACTTCTGCTCGCAGCACCGCTTCCAGTAGACACCATCAGGCACAAAAGTGGCTGTCAAATGCAGAGGAAGCAAAGGTGACAGCCTCTCCTGAGTAAAGTCTTTCTCACTGGGTGTAAGCTCTTCATATATTGGCTTCTCTGCAACAGGTATACATTTTGCAATTAAATTCCAGCTATATTATAAGTGAGAGTGTAAACTTTTCAATAATAAGGATACTAAAAGCCACCTTCAAAGTTGTTCACTATGCACTGCAGACAGAGGTTTGACAAACAAGGCACTGTAGCCAGGGACCAGTCTGGGTCTTCAGCAATGATCCTCCTCATCTTTCTGCAGTCTTCACTTGGGTCGAGATTCGCCCTGGAGGATAAAGTAAGATATTATAATAGAGAACTGTGGCACTCAAAGAATCCGGAAGGGAAATCTATGGGAGACGTGTTAGCAGAAGTTTAACTTACAGTGAAAATAAGTTTTTAAAACCTTACTGTGACTGGTGATTCTATACATACAGTTTTTATATCCTGGTGACCGCTGAAATTAAAGTTAATTACAAAATAACTGCCCAAATAAGTACCCGGACTTTAACTATGTGAACTATTAATCCATCAATTTACACACTAAAAGTTTCAAAGATTTATATTTTCAGCTGCGTTTATGTGGTGAGTTTTTAGTGATATTAATGACAAAAATAAACTTAGAAAACTTAAATTAGCTTAGCTATTAAAGTTGCTAGCTTCTGGCAAATACGGTCTCTTAACTAGTTAGCTTAAGAGCAAGCAGTCCCCCGACTGTTATAGCTATCGACTATATCAGCAGAAAAACGTCTTCAAAGTGGTATTTAATATTTGCTTTATAACATTTATTTAAATACACACAACCTAATGCCTGTCGTTTCAACGTTAACATACCTGCAGTACAGGTTTAGGGTTCATCTGTTCCCATGGGAACAGAACGCGGTGAGTTTACTTTAAAGTCTCAGGGAAATTTGAGCTTTACTCCGAACGTTGTCCAGCAGAAGCAGCGGTGTACCTCGAGGTAGGTATAAACATGTTGTTTACTGCTATGTTTACGGGATATTAGACTATCAATTCAGTGGAACACATGGATTTGAACAAAAAGTGGGATTCATTTTCATATTTTTGAGTCAACAGTATCTGTACGGGAACCCAAATTTCCGAGCTTCATGGAATGCAACAATGTTCCTTTAATGTTCTATATACAACGCAACAATGATATGCTATGGTATTACAACAACAACAGCAACAAATGATAATGATAATAATAATACTAATAATAACAATAATAATGCAATCTGTGGATTGCTTAATTTAGGAATTAAAGAAAGCTACCTGCAAACACAGAGACGAGTTCACAGTGCTTGTGTTTTGGAAGCAGGGATCTTGCTGTGAAACACATTCAGATACCACAAAACTGCCAGATGGACCTTGGATCTCGACCATGGGCCTTCTGGAAGAGAGCATACTGGAGTGGATCCATCTGTCTTACAAACAACAACACAAAGCAGGTGGACAGCTACTGTGTAGGAGGTGAGAAATCTGTAAATACCACCTTGAGAGAATCATGTTTGTTGTTAAGTAAAACATAATTTAAAGCCAAGTTCTTTTTTCATGTAGTGTGGATAGCAGAGATAGAGACTGCAATTTCAGAGTCAGCTGTAAGAGCTAATTGTACTGGCAGAATGTGATGTTTGAACCTGACACCACTGTCATCACATAAGCCACAAATCACACTGTAGAGTACTCTTTTATAGTCTGAAAAGCACTGTAGAGAGGGAGTGAGAACATGTAGTCTTGCTGTAGTCTTTGAAATGACAAAGAAAAGCACTAGAACTTTTCCTTTAAAACAATGGCTGAATCAACTAAACAATAGTTGCTGGTTAATTTTCTGCCTTAAATTAATCAGTTAGTCAATTATGGATTTCAGCAGCTTTCACCAGTTATGTAATGTTCACGCATGGATGAAGGCAGGTACATGATGCTGCAATCCTAACTCTGCTTCCCATTTGCTTGGGCAGAGAGAGCGTGACTGAGTAACAGAGAGATTGCTGTTGCTGGCATCATGAGGTTGCTCCAGGAGTCGGATGTAGAGTCGAATGGAGGAACGAGAGGCTCCAACTGTAGCCCCTAGGCAGTCCATCACTGTCATCCTCGTGTAACACGGCCTGACAGACACACGCGTCCCTCGTACTCCGGCTTTAATGGACTGGCATGACATCAGGCATCCACAGCACAGAAGGCAAACTCACTCTGCGAGCTGCTGTCCCAGTGCTCTCTGGGTAAAGTCACTGTGGGGTGAATCACAGAGTTGGGGGGGGGCTTCCTGCACCACATAAGAAGTGTGCATGTTCACTGATCAGAGTAGCATCTCTGCTGTTTTGGCATGAAGAAGAATTGATTTAAGAAGACAAAAGTAATAAAAATAATGGTAGTTTCTTAACATTTCAAAGAATTTAAACAAACTAACACATGCAGCTGTATAGCATATAGACCCATAATTTCAAGTGAAGACACCAGTGTATGTGCAACTTAGGCTTCTGTAAGTAAGCCTGCTGTAAACACTAGATTTTAGACAGTTTTTAGTTACGTTTGGCCCCTATACACTCTATACATGTCAGTGAGAGCATCTCAGGGACACAGCTCTGGCTATGAGCAGAGAGGCCACACCCACCTGCTATTCAAACCTACTGTTTGCAAAGGGCAGCGAATCAGATGAAAGTTGGCTTAAAGGGAAAGGAGACAGAGCTAAAACAGCTTGTTTCAGGGGGAGGATGAACTGATGGTCTGCACCAGTGCCTGGTCTGATAAATAAGGATTGTGAACTGTGAATCATGCAAAGGTACTCTAATAGTCCAAGAATAAAAATATGTAAATGCTCCCTTTTAATTGCACGCAGATGAGTAACATGCCTAGGTACTTTTATTTCTGTTTTCTGGGAACTTATTTTCCTCACAGTATCAAGTATTTAAGTATTAAAGCCGACTCAAGTCAGAGCTCTGTTGAGCCAAACATTCCTTTAACTCTGACAAGTAATGACTTCATGAATTTCTTCACAAATAAAATTTTAACCATTAGAGAAAAAATTATTCACAGACGTATTGTTATCTACGGCAACTTTCAAAAATACAGATACTTATTTAGACTCTCTCTCTCCGATTGATCTTTCTGAGTTAACTTCAATAATTATTTCCTCTAAACCATCAACGTGTCTATTGGACCCCATCCCTACAAGATTGTTCAAAGAAGTCCTACCATTAATTAATGCTTCAATCTTAAATATACTCAATGTATCTTTATTAACGGGCTACGTACCACAGGCCTTTAAGACGGCAGTAATTAAACCATTACTTAAAAAGCCTTCACTTGACCCAGCTGTCTTAGCTAAT
>VUQI01012309.1:13391-34815 GCA_015106735.1 Paratilapia polleni
AAAAATAAAAACACAAAAAAAACACAAAAAATAAAAAAATAAAAAAAAAAAAAAAAAAAAAAAAAAAAAAAAAAAAAAAAAAAAAAAAAATCAGAAGCATTTCTTTTCCTTTTTGTTTGATGTAAACACAGTTCTGAAATGTTGATGATTGTGGCTATCAGAAGACTTATTTTCTCTCATGTATGTATTGCTCCAATGGTGGATATTTTTATTTAACACGGCCAAAGTTTAAAAAAAAAATTAAGTCAGTTTATGTACAAGTAATCTCTGTGAGCTAAAAGCTTGGGCTTCAGACTGCTGTAAACACTGTTCATGACAGTTTTTTCCTACTCTTGGATGTCTGTTATGTCAGACAGGGAAAATCCCATAGAAGGCCATCTCAGGAAAATGGCTCTGCAGTACATAAGCCCCACCCACCTGATGTTCTTTTGTTTTTGACGGGCAGCCAATCAGAAGACACTTGGCTTAAAGGGAGGGAGAAGGGAGCTAAAACAACTTGATCCACAGCAGATGAACTGAGGGGCTCCACCAAGCCACAGTATCACACAAATAAGGCTTATTTTGAACTGTGAATCAACAAAGCTACTCTAGTAGAGTCCAAGAATAAAAATATAAGAATCATTCCTTTGAAATACATAATATCAATCCAGCAAGACAGAAGGCCAAATGCCTTTTATGACCTACCTTACAAAAGTGTTTGTACACCTGAACATTGCATTACAACCATACGTGACTCCCACTCCAATGTAACATTAGACAACAGTATATAATGTTATATGCTTTCTGTCAGCTTTTGAAACATGTTCCCGAAGGTGTTGGATATACTGTTGGGTCAGTTCTTCCACACAAAACTGCTAAAACTGCTTCTTTGTGGATGTAGCTGAATGCACAGGGGTATAAACAAGAAGGGAACATTCTTAAAACTTAAAATGCTGTCACAAAGTCAGCATCGCAATATTCTTCAAAATTTCACTGCGTGCATCTGCAGGTTGTTTTTTCAACTTAAAAAAAAGCTAATTTTATCTCTAAAATGCTAAAAACAACACCAAAGAGGTTTTTCAACATTATGTTTTAAATTAAGGTTTCATTTACTCAAATATAAAATCTTTGCTCATCAGATGTTCAGACATAACAGGAAAATGCACAGATTTCTGTCAAATAAAGTAACACAGACTCACTGCCTTTACTGTATGCACACCGGTCACGCTTGCAAGTGTTGCCAAAATATTTCAAATAAAGCACCACATAGTCACATTTGACAAGCTGGACCCAATTAAAATTTGTCATTTCTTACTTTAAAGGAAAAAAAAACACCTAAACTGATCTGACATATAAACTGTCAAAAACTTAGCAATTAATGGTCTTTAGCAGCTCTAGCATGCTAAAATATTAAGATGTGTGTAACTAAAACAGAACAGCGGCTGTCCACAAACTTCTGGCAATGCAGCGTGCCTGTGAGAGCAAGTGAAATTAGTTTGCAAGCTCTTGCTCACAGTATGACTCTAAATAAAGCAATTACAAAACGTGTAGCAAAGTCAATTTTCCACATCATATTGGATTTCATCCTTATTTCAGGCACTGCTTCTGTATTCATTCTCAACACGTTCTGAGATCGCTTCATTATTTGGACAGCATCGAAATAACTAACTTCAGGCAGTAAGATCTTTGCTTTGAAATCATATTTGACCAGTCTGTCTGTGGGGCTTCTCTTGAACCGCTGCTGGATGAGTGGAGGTAAGATATCGGTATATATAAAACATACCATGACAGAGTTCAGTTCAGTTCAGTTCTGACTCGAGGCTGCTGCATTCAGGGTCATTTAAGGATAGCAGCTATTTAAAAGCTGGAGAAAAAACAGTACAAAAAGCAGCCTGCTTCTGCCTCACTAGAGACCCAGCATTCACCATCACATTGGAGACACTTCTATCTCTGTTAACTGTCAGGTAATAGGACAAGTGGGTAAGAAGCACTGGAGCCAATACCAGCTCTCATTAGGTGACATGCAGGTTACAACCTGGACAGGTCACCAGTCCATCACAGGGGTTACTCAGAACCATTCACCTATACAGCCACCACAATCAACAATTAACCCAACAAGGATGTCTTTGGAGTTGGGAGGAAGCCATGCAGGCACAGGGAGAACACACAAACTCCACACAGAAAGGTCCGAGCCAGCCAGAAGACATGAACCCAGTCCCACAATGAAGAAAAAAAATTATGACAGGTGAAGTGAAATAATATATATCAAGCTCACGTCACCACGTTAGATTACTGCAAGTGTAATAAAAGCGTCCCAAGCAGGTCTGCTTGGGTCCACTGGGTCTTCGGGACACGAATGTCGTCATCAGAAGGGCGTCCGTTTGCCTCCCAAGTTTTAGTGAGCACTACAGTGCACCAACCATGCACGCCTCCCTCCAGCGGACTTCAAAAACATATAACAGGAATAATTGGTCCAAGGTTTCTGTAGCCGTATGTGTCTGAGTCTGAGTATAATCCCCATTTTACACCAAAAGTAACAGTGAGAGCGAGAGAAGCCGACAGGGAAAGCAGACTCACGTTGACCACAGTACCTCCAAACTGCCAACCCTTTGTCTTTGGCTTCCTCCTGCCTGCTGCCACCAATACTCCTTTTAGCTTTTTGTTGTCAGAAACAGGACCAACATCTGAGCCAAATAACGGCTTGGCATATCCCTAACGTGCTCTGATTAGCTTGTCGCGACTGCCCGCCATTCCCCCCATGAGTTTCTTCTTCTTCACTACAAGTTCGTTAACTTCCTTTTACTTTACCCTCATCATTCTAAAAGCTCGGCCAAGAGAGTTTCAAGTGGCTGCACGTTTTAATAAAAGCATTGTCAACTGCTGGCAGCCTATAAAGAAAGCAATATATTTCAATACTGATATTGATGTTCGGTCCCACCTCTAGTCACAAATCTTTTGAAGGCAAAATTGCCAAACTATACCAGATTTAGAACCTCAGTATAGTTACAGTACTGAACCCACCCGCCTTCACAGTAGATATAAACACAAATAATAACTTTTTGCTGGGAGAAAAGGGCAATAACTTTTGTTGTCCTTCATATTGAAAAGCTTATTTACACATTATATTTGCTAGAATCAAAAAAGGGCCATACTTAATTTCCACATTCATGCCATCAAGGACCAAACAAAACACCAGCTGAGGCTAAAAAGGAATAAAATGCTCCTTCGGAAATATTTTGTCAACAAAACTAATTGTTCTTGTGATTTGCCACATCTAAATGCCTACTGCCTTTCAGCAATAGATGTGAAATTTACCTCCATAATTGCATTTCTTGCTTTCACCCACGTTTAGTTTCTCCTGCTGTCTGCTAAACGACTCCACATCCAATTTTCAAGAGGCTGCAGTGCATCCCAGCTACCAGAGTGCCTCACCAGACATGGCCAGATACACAGTTTAAGACTTTAAGCAATTTTAAAAATGTTCAAATGTTGTGTCAGCATTAAGACAACACATTAGAGCTGCAAATTGAATTTATTAGCCTGTACAACTCCACTGGTTTGTCCCAGAGTCCCTTTGTCTGATAATAGCCCAAAAAACAAAGAATATTCAACTTAGAGTCAGCTGAATACTAAGAAACCCATCAAATAATCACATCTGAGACACTTAATCTTCTGTCAGCTGAACCTCTCTATTCATACAGAAATTACATTAAGTGGTTGAAGAAACTCTGACATTGAGATGAAAGTAAAAAGCAGCAGCTTACGTGGATCTGTTCCCACTCTTGTTTTTGTAGTGATTCACAGTGAGACAGTGAGCTCACCACCACCATCATCATCATCATCATCATCACACAGCCTCCCACTGAAACCTGTCCAACAGCAACTGTTTGCCACAAGAAACTTCCATCCACACCAACGGCACTCTAATGAAACCAGTCACGCTGGTTTTTAAATCAACCACAGAAACGACCACACGAAGCAGGCCACAGCTCATAATGTTGCCTTGAAAACAAGTCAAGGCACCAATATTAATTTGTACTTGGTGATATTTATCTACAGCTTAATTAAAAAGGTATTGTTGGGACTGAGGTATGTTTGCATGATCACTTCCAGTCTTTCTTGATAAATGCTGAATAATTTCACAATTTTAAGCCTCATAAAAAGATCAGTTTTACCTGCTCCCATCTCAAATAACCAAGGCCATCTCCTGTGATGAGGGGTCACAAGCAGACACTGTTTTATTTTAAGGGTTCACAAGCAAAAAGACCAGAGGCCACACTCCAGAGGTTTTCACACTTCAAGGTAAGCCTCCTCTGGGGGACAGCGGAGCTAAAGGGGAGGCAGGGAGGGGGAGTTCTGAGACAAAAGTGAAAGTGAGGTGAAAGATTTAGGGCTTGTCTGAAAGGCAAGTTTAGCTCACTACAAAGGCATTACTGTCAAAACGTTGCAGTTTGACCTGCTATACTTCATGCCCAAACATATTTTTTTAAAATCCACTTGAAGTTAAACGTTTCTCCTAAATCGTAACAGGAAAACTGTCTGTGGCTTGAATCCACTCTTTAATGTCTTGCTTGTAATTCTGATGAATGAAAAAAAAGTCCATCCAGATAAAAGGATCAGCTAAATACCTTAAATTCAAAACATTTCAAGGAGCGACTTCATTTTTGGTGCATTTGCGTAACAGCTTGTAAGCAGAGCCGAGCCCTGCTGCCTCAAAAAGGGCAGAAATAGCAGCGCAGGTGAAATTTCAGTGGTCTGACTTTCTGCGGGGGTGAAAGGTTTGTTGACCCTCTTGACCCTGAGCAAACCGAGCAGATCAAGTGACATTTCACAGCGGTAAGTTCCTAGTTACAGTCTGCCAAGTTGCACCATTATTTTACGTGGTGCTGCATGAATAATTTGAGCATACTCATGAGGAAAAAGACCATCACAAGTGAGCCAAATCTATGACAGTAAACAAGTTATTTTTTAGCCCAATTTCAAAAATATTTACAGCTACATGAAAAAAAAAAGAACTTTTTTTGTCTCCACTATGCTATGTTATAAATCAAATGCACCCTTTTCCCAAAAGCCTAAACTCACTCACAGTTTAGCTTGACTCAAGCTAAGATGACAGAAGCAGACCCTGTGGTCAACAAGATCTAATTAGAATAAGTAAAACTCATAAAATGTTTCTGTAGCTGAACTTTGGTAGGACCCTTAACGGCTGCCTACAGCTGCCTTTGTTTTCAGATCACTTGCTGTCTGCTTCAGGTCTCCACCGTTCTCCTTGTGGTTACCATGCAGGTCTCCTGAGGTGCTCGAGTCCTCTGCCATCTGGGCTCCTAGTTGCACCAGCAGACATCTCTTGCAGGGGGGACTGAGGGCCTGTATTTGCCCTTGTAAGATAGGTTTCAGGGTCAAAAACACCCACTAGTCTGGAAGAACCTCCTACCAGACTACGCTGTATGTTTTTCATTTCAGTTTTTATTTGAAGGTCAAGGAAATCCCATGTAGGCAGGTTAATTAATGCATGTTTGTATGGTTAATGAATAAGTGTTTCAAAACAAAAAAAAAAAAATCATGATTACAATTACTGACCAAAATAATGGTCATTATGGTTTTCATCATAACTGAGCAGCCCTATCCAAGGTGCTGATGTCACACATAGCAGATAAAAGTAAATATTCAGTTGCCTGCAAAAGGTGTTGATTTATGGTACAAATTTATATATTACAAATCATTAGACACCAGCTGCTCGCCAAGTAGAGAAAACCAGATTAGTTAGAAAAGTTATTCATTTAGCAGTAAACCTGATAACAAGTCAGGTAGTAGTTATATACACCAGATACAGCTTATAACATATTTTAACACACCGAGCAATTAACGTTCCACCTTCCATGACCAAAAACTCAATGAAGACGGCAGAGGAACAACTTCCCAACTAGAGAACCATCCAAGAAGCACATGAATGAAGCATCAGAAGGCCGACAGTACGCAACATCTAGCTGCAGCACAGACTGACTCGTATCCACTGATTGTAGTAAAAACAATAACTCAAACACATCAGAATCCATGAAATCAGGAACAGAAACTCAGATTCTCAAACAGGCCACATAGGCTAGTAAGCACCAAAAAATTTAAGCAGTTGTGGTTTACCCTTGAGAAGAGTATACACTGGAAAATACATAGCAGCATTTGCTATTTAAACTGGCTGCTGTTAGCTTCTTCTTCTGTTTTTTTCTTTAGGCCCCAGTAACACAGGCCTAGAGACCGCTCCACGACCCCCTGGCAACCATTGGTCACTAGGGAAAAATGTGTATTCCCCGACCAGTTGATGAGCAGTTGCTTGGAGGTAGCTTGCTGTCGCTAGGTGAAATTGGTCACAAAACCGGTGCTGCACCAAAAACCACCTTGTGACTGCTTCGGTCGCTAGCAGACTGACTTGCTTGCCGATATTTTGCGTGGAAGACGCCAAGTGTTTGCTGTGTCTGCAAACACTCCCCAACTAGTCGTTGAGCGGTAGTGAAACTGTGCAACACAGACCAGAAACGAAGAATGTTCGCCTTCAAAGTGAAAGTTACATCTTTGCGACCAATTTCACCTAGTGACAGCCAGCAACCTCCGACAACCACTCACCAACCAGTTGGGGGATACACATTTTTCCCCTAGTAACCAGTGGTTGGCGGGGATCACTGACCACTCTGTTAGCATGAGCAAGGCAAGTTTTGTTTCTTTTTTTTGTTTTTTTCTGTGACATCATAATTTTGGATGTTTTTAAACATAGTAACAAGCAGCAGAGCATTTTTACACAATAGAAGGAACAAATCAGATTTAACCTGCAAATTTAAGTTACAAAGTTAAAAACGGAACAAAAAGCCCCCAAAGGGTCACGGTGAGAAATCTTTTTCTGCTACTTTTGCACAGCCTCTAAACCACAGAGAAAGGCTGAGCTGTGTTATGACACAGCATTATGTACTCGAGTGCCGCTGGTTGTGACCACGGCACGGGTGGGCGATCCTCAGCCTACTGCACCACTGCTGCTAGATACATGACTAAAGGAGCTCGTCCCCTGAGCTCTCTTACTAAAAGCTTACTGCAGTATCTGCAGAGGGTTTCACTACCAACACACCAACTGTTCAGGTGAAACAGGGTAAAAAGTATTGAGGGGAGAAAAAAAAAAAAAATCACTCAGTAGATCACAGAAAAATGTAAGTTGTAAATAAAGTTTCAAAAACTACACATTTATCCACTTTATTTTTGCATCAGATTGAGGAGCATGTCTCTAAATACCCAGTGATGAATCATCTGAGTGGGATAGAGACACAACTCCCAAATTCTAGATCAGACGAACAGTCGTCACCAAGTAAAGAAAAAAGGGAAAATATAGGTTTTTTTGAAATAAGTATATAATGTGAGCAGGCCACACGTGAAATGAAAAAAATAATTCCATATATGGTCGCTTTCACTATTAAAAAAAAAAAAAGGAAGAAAAAAACTTGAGGGTTTGTTGGGGGGACAGGGTCATCCAGTTGGATGTCCATGTCCTAAAGTCCAACTGCTGGTCCCTGTTAGGCCACAGCCTCCACTGCAGGATGTCTACGGGTGCAGATGGGGGCAAAGAGACATCTAGACACCAGTGAATTCATGTGCCGGGGGATGTCTGCTGGGCAGCCATGGGGTGAGCCACAGAAAGCCCAACAACCAACTGTCGCACCCTGGGTGAGAAACCCTGAATGATCCAGCTGCAGGCACCCAGTAATGATCCTTCCACATGATCATCTATGGAAACCTCATGGGTTTTATTACCTCCAGATAGATCTTGTTAACCGAAGGCTCTTTTTCTGTCATCCTGCCTCGAGCTGAACAGTGAGTGAGTGTGTTTGAGCTTTAAGAAAATCTCTTAGAGAAAGGGGTGCACTTGATTTGTAATACAAGAAAGAAAAAAAATTGAGCTTTGTGGAAAAAAGCCAAAAGAGTAATCATTTCATTCCGATTATTTTGTTTTCACAATTACTAGAAGCCAAAATCATAACAAAATAAAATCCGACTAATCTCCCAGCCCAGCTAAGCAGTATTAGTGGATGGCAGTTCATGATGCAGTTTAAAAATGGTTGCTCTGGGCAGACTCAAAACAAACATTTAACATGATGGGATAAGCTCAAGGAAGTTGCTCCAATACATGCAACTTAGTGCAACTCCACATTATACTGAATCTCAACAACTGAGGTGGGAATTGCAAAGTAAGCATTGCCAACAGAGTCACAACTGACACAGCAATAGAAAGGTAATTAAATGCTAATTAAATATTGTTCACCACTGCAAGTTTAATGAGCCCATTTGATTTTAATGGCTTTCCTTAACACCGGCCTTAATAAAATTTAATTTTATCCCGTCCTTCTGATAAATCTTTAGGACCAGACACATTGCATTTGTTACGTCTCTTTCAACACTGTTTTCTTATCCAAGTACTGGTATCAGGGTGTCCAATTTTTTATTGCAACAAGACACTTCTTCCTCCACACAGCAGTTTTACAGCTTCCAGCGCACTCATTGATTTTGAGCCACTATTATAATGTAATTCACACCTTTAGCAATGCAGCTAAGTCTTAAGATTAACAACATTTGCAGTCAATCATGAGTTGAACAACTGGCTCAATAGCCAGTAAAAGTACACACAGAGACAGACACACACTCTCTCACACACGCTCTGGCATCACAAAGAGCCCCTGTTGGCCTGCCTGTGGGTATTGGAGTGTTTGGCCTCAGTATAAATTGGCTGCCAGCTGGAGCGACGGACACTGAAGGCCTGCATCAGTGGACGGAGCCAGGAGGAGAGGCCTCTGCTTGTTGTGGAAGCTTTGGCTTCATTTCAAAACACACACACACACACACACACACCCTTAGACACCAACTAAAATCCACATAAAAGTACACAAAAATGGAAATGCACTCTTGCCCGAGTATTCACACACATGCACACACATCCACCGTCACACACACAGTTATTGTCTCCTCTTAATTCTGTTTGATGGCCCTCAATCCTCCAGCCAGGACTCGGTGCCTGGGGAAATCAGTCAGACAATAGACTGATCCAAAGAGAAGCAGACTCCAGCAGGCCAGGAGGCTGTACGCGCTGCCAAGAAGCAGCAACACTTGAATAATTGAGCTCTGAGTTGAGGTTTTGAGGGCCAGCAGTTGAGTTAGTGAAGCTAATGTGTAATTTGCCTCACAGGTCAGACACAACACAGAAAGAACTGACCCTAAAACAGAAAGAGCTGGTGGTCGAATAATCTGAAACAGTCACTGGAAGTTTTTAAAAATAAAAATTTTACATTTAACAGCTTTTAAAAATGACATGCATCTATGTCTGTGCTTGCTCGGATAGATCTGCTAATCTACGGTGAGATGCTTCCTTTTTACTTCAAGCTGGATCAGAGTGAGCCGGGAGATGTGGGGGCTGAGTACATGGAGTACTTCTTCGCGTTAGCAAGTCTTTCCCAGAGGCAACATGCAAAAGAAACCAATATTCACAGGTCTGATCACACTGACAAATTAGACAGTTAAACCATCAGAAAACAACATGTGTTTCTTTGAAGCAAGTCTACCACGATCATTCACGTTGCCATAAAAAGTTTATTTTCCTCCTCTGCTTTCTAAAATGTTCCTGGATACTGCCTCCATGTTGGGAGGTTTTCATATAAAAGTCAAAGTTTAAAGCACACTCATGTTAAAAGGGAACTCAAATCTGATAAATGCTGGTCAATCCGGTGATTGTTTAATCAGTTTAAAAGTTATTTATTTGGGTTAAACTGGCAATAAAGGGCAAATGCTGCATATTAAAATATCCTAATGTCCTCCAAGATTATCATCACTCATAAACCTAAAGATATTCAATTTTGGTGTTAATACAATGTCAAAAAAAAGCAAATTCTAACAATAGAGAAGCTAAAGCCAGAGCACCTTAAAAAAAAAAAAAAAGTTCCTTTATAAATGACAAATAATTCACGTTATTTAAATAGCTGCAAATTACTATTCAGTCAGTTAAACAAAGTAGTTCATGAGACAGTAAATTTGATTCTTATGGTACCATTTACCTACACACACACAAACCAAAGAATTCTGCAGGAATATAAACATGAACAATGTGTATAAGAATAAAAAAAAAAACAAAAACAGAAGGAACCTTGATTTGTTATTTTTGGAGGATCAAAATTCACAACTTCTAGAATAAAATCTGAAAGGAGCCAGATCAATTTCCCAGTGTTTCTATATTGTAACTGACCTCCTTGGACAATATAACAACAGATAGATAAAACAACCCTTCAGCTCCCTTTTCTCTGACCTCAGTAAACACTTCACTGATGAGTTTATGGTATCCTTTACGAGTCGCTGGCCTATGACTGTGCAGTGTACCACAGTTTCACAGCCCAATCCACCCCTTGCTAATCACACTTGTTTTTAAAACACCAAGGACTTCACTAACCAATGGGTTGCGTCACGGTGTCTATATCTGACTATATTATCATTATCAGAAAGAACATGTACAGTTGTACGCCATCACTTTTTAATTAATTTGTATATTTTTATATAGTGTGCTCTACACTGTGTAACAGAAGATATTAATATTTTAGATATACAGCAGAATAAAAAACAAAAATCTAATCACTGTAGTTCAAGCAAGCTCTGCAGTGAAATATATATCTTGTATCTAGATATAACTGAAGGTGATCAACAGGGATCTTAACTTGGTCACCTTAAGCAGTTTTAACAACAGCTAGACTACATTCAACTCCCTGATTTCATGTCTGATAAAGCTACATAATCACTGTAATTATGCATCTGTGAAAGGGTCAGTGAGTTAAGCTGCTTTAATTCGAGTTAAACCATGTAAACCTAGGCTAGGAGCAGAGTTATGAAACCAGCTTAAGAGCTTGTACTGATCCACTCCAAGTTTTACCAGGTTCTTCAGTCTGAAATACCAGAAGGGGGTTGTCAAAAAAAAAAAAAAACCTCAAGACTCCGACTCGGTTTTATCATCACCACAACTTGCATGTTCATGCAAGCAAGGTTGCTGCAATGACGCAAAACATCTATTTTCACCTCCTCTGCTTGAGTAACTGTCTGAGAAGGTCAGAGTGATACCGTTATTGATCGCAGGACCTGATGCTTTCAGCTGAGAGGGCAAGCGGAACAATCACTAATCCAAACATGGAGCTCCTGTGTACTTACACAAAGGACCTTACATGGTTTCTACAAAACTCAATGCAGCAAGAGATAAAACAGCTAAAAACTCTGTGTCAAAACATGTTTGGGAAAGATTTATATGGAGCAGTTTTATGTGTCAAGGACAACAGAACTGTGTGTGTGGGCCAATGGTATTTATGAATGACACGCACGAGTTGTAGTTGTGCAACTGATCCTAGAAGGAGAAATGGGTAGATCACAGTAGTAGCATTAACTGGATTGGGGGTTTCTTTATGATACTAGCTCTACTGGAAGAAGCAACACTCATGAAAAAGGGTTAGGGATTCCCTTTGTACAAAACTAAATATACTAATGCCCCTGCAGGGAGCTTCTGAAAAATGTTTAAATGATCTGCCTTTGCCAAATGGGTTTGTTATCTAGCTTCTTTAAGTAATCAAACACAAGCGCTACTGAGGAGCATGCAGTGATCCCACTGTGCAGCGACACAGACACTGCCCTACATAAGGAGAAGATATCAAAGAGTAAACAGTCTTAATATCCAGAGGCTGAGGACACACTGGCCATCCTGATGGCACAAAGACAAAACAGATAAGCTTTAAGTGAAGCTTTGAAAAGATTCTTTGCAACATGCTTTCCCCTCCCTATTTCTCCCTTTCCCATTTGCTAAAAAATACACAGAGTTCTGATGTTTTCACTGTCCTACATCAACTAATAAAGAGAATTCCCTGTTCAGCTGTTTTTTTAGTTCTTGGTTTTTAATTAGGAATGTTCCCAACAAATAATTTACAAGTTGTTTAAAGAGGAGAAAAAAAAATCTAATCAACTAGTCTAAAAGTCAGAAAACTTTCAGAACTGAGCTCAGTCTACGAGGTTACACAATGTCTGTACAAATATAGTGCGTGAAAGCCTTAATCACATCCATCAGTCAATACCGACATATCACAATACAAATCAAATCACTGTCTGTCAAGCTTAAAGTGAGATGTGAAGGTATAAGATTAATTTTGGTTTAAATATTATTTATTTTCTGTCAAAGGTTGAACATGACAAATGTACTGTAGAACATTATACAAATGTCTTTTAAATAAATAACATAAGTATATATAGTAAACAAAAATCTTAATGCTGACCAGTCAAAAGCTTGTTTTAAATTTTTGGGAAACAATCCCACAAATAAATAAGCAAAAAACATTCTGCATACATGTAAACAAACATAAAACTAACATATTAACTTGTGGTCTGCTTATGATGAGACTTTGCAGCTGTTCAATGGTCTCTCTACACTCCGTGTACAGCTGGGGAAGTGCCATCTGAGAGAAATGTTTATGGCCAGGGATTTGGTAACAAGGGTCAATTACTTCAATCAGCCGCTATCTGATATCCGACAATTCTGCTTGCTGACACAGTGTCTTTTACAATAAAGTAGGCTGTTGCAATTCATAATATCACCGTGTCTCTTTGTGTTTTTTTGTGGTAAGGTTTGGCGTTGGAGAAACTGTCTGGGACTAAAGTATGGCATTGTGCACACTCTAAAGGATGGCACTGCTTCAGATGATAAAAAAACGATTGGTGGTGTTGCCTGCCTTTGTGGCATCATGTTTTCGACACAGTTTGCAGTGTACGCTGCTCTGCTTCCTCGTCTGCCTTTAAATAGCCAAAATATCTCAGCACTACCAAATTATTTAGTCCTTTCTCTTCAACAGTGTCCTCATCTTTTGAGCCTTGGGCTGTGTCCGTTGGGATGTCATGTTCGGTAACGATGTCACTTGAGTTTTCATTAACATTTTCTGTTGTCCATCCATCCATCCATTTTCTTCCCCTTATCCTATTCAGGGTTGTGGGTGGGGCTGGAGCCTATCCCAGATGTCATAGGGCGAGAGGCGGGGTACACCCTGCACAGGTCGCCAGTCTGTCGTAGGGCCAACACAGAGAGACAGACAACCAGTCACGCTCCCATTCACACCTACGGCCAATTTAGAATCACCAATTAACCTAACCCCACTAACTGCATGTCTTTGGACTGTGGGAGGAAGCCAGAGTACTGCGCACACACATATGTCATATTAGTTTGTAGAGAGTGGCTAATGTTAGCAGTGCTGGCAGCAACAGGTTCAGGTCCACATGCATTTGGAAAAGCAGTTACACATCGCTCTGGTCGAGTGGTTTTATGTCCGTTTACACCAACACACAACCATTCAACCATTTTCTAGATCAAAACATTGCAGAACCGTGCAGGTTTGCTCATTTGCACGTTTGTCCCCTTCCTTGCTTACATTTTCCCATCATGGACAGAGAGGCGCTGTCGCCTGTCAGCCCCAGCTTGTGGCGGGTCACTGGTGGCGTGGTGACACCAAATTATGAATAACTAGTTTAACTGACTAGTATTTTAGGTTCCAACAAGCAAATGCATCAACATTTGACAGTGACTAGTTGACTAGCATTCCTAGCTTTAATATAATTAAATCTACACTAAGCATTGGTTTTAATTGCAATGCATGACTTACTGACTGAACAATAAAAAAATAAATATCACATGACTGAGGTTCCCCTACATGTGCAGCAACAATATTAGCAACTGGTTGGTGAACACAATCTGCACAGACCAAAGCAGATCAAAAATGGGGGACAACATTGCAGTTATATTCATCATGTGGCTAAAACCATGACTATAAATGAATGCTGACTGTTTTCTGTAGCTTTTTATTACAAACCACATCTGTTTCCACCTCAAAGGGAAAAAAAACAACACTATTAATACAGGTTTAACCTGTACTTGAGTATCAAGTTAGCCTTAGGGTACACGTGGTATCCAGAAACTGTTTTTAACCTTTACTTCGTTCATATTATGCTCAAAGACACGAGGCTGTTAGTGCTGTTTATTCTGCAATACTTCTCTTACATTATTCCAACAAACAGGGACCATCAGCAGGAATACAAAGTACATCATATCCTAAGGGGCTGTCCCACCCCCCCAAAGGCAGCCTAAATACAAGCTGGGTGTCTGCACAGCACATGATGCAGATCTTGTAAAACTACTAATGGCTGTATCAATATAAATACACATGCAATAATAAAATACAGAATAAAAGATTTCTTTTCATATGCAAGTGTAAGATTACTAAGACTTTCTCCACTGGTTCAAAAGGGCAACATGGTGCTCATTAGACTTCAATGCTCTGTTAAGCTCTTGATAACAGCCAGGCCCTGCATCAACCACACCTTTTGACTGCAGCCATTCCTGACTGCAAACACTGATAACCCCTGCTGAACTTAACTGCACTGTGTTCCACTGGTTTGAGACTCAAGATAGAGTTTTCACTTTCTGCCTGTCAGAAACATTTACTCCAAGAAATCCTTAAGGACGACAACCGTAGTTAGACTCAAGATAGAGCCGTAAATGCAACTAATTGCATGACTGCAGCTTCCACAATAAAGAAAAACCAAAGGACAGCAAGAAAAAAATATTCTATACATAGAAAGTATTCAATAAAGCTCTCAGGGTACATGAGCATAACAGGCTTAATGAACTCAGATGTCAGATAACATTGTACTGTCTCGTGACGCATCATAGCAAAATTATGAAAACTCAATGTGTAGCCCTATCTACCAAAAAGCCGGAAAACATTAATGACTTGAAGTCGAGTACATAATTGACCCCTTGACAGCCATTCGTGATGTGAAGATTCATTAAAAAGTCTGTCAGAAGACTCAGTGTGTATGAGAAACACTCCCTTTCTACTTTCAGGTCGCAGCAGTAAGCCACACAGGCTTTTGGTGTAACCTTAGCTACATGCTGTCAAGATGCAAAGCAGCTCGCCTCTCTCCCAAATAATCATCCTGAGGACCACCAGCAGCCGGCCAAGTGGGGTTTTTTTGGCTGTGGCCGGTGCATTAGGCACATCTAGTTCACCAGGCACATTGGAGGGTAACCAGCTGGCCTCTTCTTTAGTCTCAAAAGAGAAACTTCACATATGAACAAATATCTTCCCCACAGACAGCTGCAGGGCAGCAGTTCACTTGCACTTAAGATGAACATCTACAAACATAATGACTCTGCAGTATGTACAGTACAATTCAGTTTGCATGTGTAACTTTTCTGAAACAAAAATAACTTCAAACTTTGACATCCATCCATCCTTCTTCTACTGCGTATCTGGATCGCAAAGGCAGCAGCCTACACAGACATGCTCTTCCAGGGAGATAGTGACATGTTTCCCAACTAGCTGACCTATGTAATCTCTCCAGTGTGACCTGGGGCCCCTTTAAAGGTTGAACATGCTCTAATCAACTCACACAGAGGCATCCTATTCAAATGCCCGAACCACCTCACTGGGTCATTGTGATGCAGAAGAACAGCAGCTCTACTCTGAGCCACTCCTGAATGACTGAGCCCAAGCACTCTTCACAGAAAGCTCATTTCCATCGCTTGTATCCGTGATTTTCCTTTTTCTGCCTTCACCCCCGACTCTCAGACGGGGTACAGTGTCCGCATTACTGCACCAATCAACCTGTCAATCTTCCACGACTCATGAAAAATGGAGCGGTAGTTAAACTCTTCCACTTGACCCAAAAACTCATACCAAACCCAGAGCAGGCAATTCAAAACTTTTCTGGCTGAGAACTATGGCCTCAGACTTGGAGGTGCCAATTCTCACAGCTTTTCAACTGTAAATAATATATAATTTTAAATTTCATGTGATTATCGTGCGCAAGAAAATTTGAAAGAATTACGGTCACATTAAGATGCAAATTGTACACTAAACGCCGTGTGTATTAGACTGCATCTAATGTACAAAAAGTTCTGCTAATTGCAGCAGCTCTGACTCAAGAGTGCAGTGCAGACAGAGAGGAAGTACTTATAGTTGAAGCCTCTTACAGATGAGTTTGAGGCAGGAGACGATCATTTTCAATGCATGACAAGAAGCTGTGGGAAAAGGAAGAAGAGATGCAGCACACCAGTCATCAGTTTTGACTGCACATCCCACCCTGTTTATTGTGCATTCCCCATTTGTCTCTTAACTTCCGTTTCTTATTGCTGGTTAGGATATATGTGAAATTCCCTTCATAAAAACTGTAAATACACATCCACGTATGAGGAGGTCTTAAAGCCTGACGACAACCTACCCACCACTGATATCGTATTAAGGACTTTACGTGGGTTAAAAGGGACCTATTACCTCATTTCGAGCTCCATATTTTCATTCTAGGGCTCTAGAGAGTTGTTTTGAATATAGTTTTAAATCATCATTAATCTTATACTGTGGCTTCATAGAGCCATTCAGTTCATCCTCTGTCTGAACCAGGACACTAACTTTTCTCTAATTGGCTTCCCCACACAAACAAAAGGTTTGAACAGCAGGTCCACAGTGCTGCTGTGCACATGACCACAGCTGTGTGCCTGAGATGACTGTATTAGGTATGTCCCCTCTTTTTGACATCATACAGAGCCAAAAATAGAGGGAATAAAAATACTGTCTGAAAGTAAAGGCTGAGCTTCTGGGTCACATGGATTACTTGTCTAAAACATGAGCATCCACCACTATAACAGTATATATGCACACATATCATAAAATAAAGTATAATAGGTTCTCTAAGTTCTAAAACTGCAACTCTTCTTCCCCCATCGAAATGACATTTGATCAACAAGCCACAAGTAGGCATCTGTTCTACAGTCTTTGTGTAGGTTGTAGTAATTTTCCACTCTCAGACTTGGGCTGAAAAATAATCCGGATGTATTAAAGATGCTGACATTTGATAAGGAGTTTTAAAACTGTAAATCTTGTAGTGATGCCAGTACACAAATACAGACCAGGAATTATGTACGATTCGCCCCATTTAAGTTATTAACATTATTTACATTCTTTACACTTAATCTGCCTATTTTCACTCTGTTCAACGTGATTTACTGACGTGAACTTTTGGAGTGTTTTTCAGTTTGCACAAAAAAGGGTCTGTACTAACATGAGTAGACTTAATTACATTTGTCCTAAGTTATTTGTGTTACATATTATTACTAAATGAGACAAGGCAGGCTCAGTATTTCAATTACTGCGTCAGTTTTTTTGTTTTGAATTAACCTGTAAATAAGACAAATCAGGATCTGTCCAATATAACACAGCAGATGACTGATGGATCAATCAGATCACAGTAATTCATCATAACAACCTGTCATAGTAGAACAGTTTTACAAGTTAGAAAATGTAGAGAAACAGCCCAGTTGCTTAGTTTGATCATCACCATAAGAAGTTGACCAATTATGCTGCAGGATCAACACAGCATCACATTAAATAAAGATTTAGTTTATGATGATGGCTGCAAAAATACCATGATACCATTAACCCAGGGAGTATTAGCAGGGTGCCTTCAAACTGCCGGTTGCTGGGTAAATATTTACTGCTACACAAACGCGCTCACTTAAATTAACTGTCTGCCACAAGTTTGAGTTTTACATGGCTCCCTCTTTCTGTGACAGAGTACTGAGGCTCAGAGCATTCCTCCCCTCTGCTACGCTCAAAATAATCTGCATAAAAGCAAGATTAGGACTGAAACAAGAATTTGTCTGGTAGATAAGATCAAAGGATTAGCTTTTAATCAGATTGAAACTGCATCTGAACTCAGTTTTAACAAAGGGCAAAAGCCATACATGTTTCACTTAAGGCTGAATAATATTATAAAGCTATTATACCACAGAGCCAAGTGTGACTCTTTTTAGATCACCAAAAAAAAAAAAAACAACAGATGTAATATATTAATAGCAACGACTGCATAATCACCAACAATCTGCAGTTGAATTCATTCGCAGCATGGATTGTTGACCATTATTCGTTTATTTATAAAATAGACTCACACTAAAAATCAATTTAAAAATCAGATGCTTTGGCTCTTACGTAGCTGCTTCCCTCTCTTTCTGCAATCCCTACTCGGTGGTCTAGAGCAATGTCTCGCCTGAAGAACTATCTGATTGGTTACTTATCAGGAGCAAAAGCTTATTAGCACTGAGAGGCATATTTACATACTGAAGCAGCTCCAGTGAGCTAACAGAGCTATGGTTCAAGGGTAAGCTATCAGATATCGCTGAATCTGAAATAAACATCATCATCCTCTTTGCTAAAGTTAAAGCTAGTCTACTCCTAGTGCCCGTCCCAAGCCCGGATAAATTACAGTGTTGCATCAGGCAGGGCATCCGGTGCAAAATCTGTGCCAAAACAAATATGCGGATCCAGCCGCTGTGGTGACCCCTTGGGAAATAAACAAGCAGCCGAAAGTACCTCATCCTCTTTGCTGAAGTGACAACACCACAGCCTGAGATCTATTTCACTGGTGACGAGCATGCCCAGCTTCCCAGTTACTCTCAAAATGCCTGAATAATGCACTTTGTTACAGAGACATACAGCTATGGCTCGGCTAAGACTACGGCTAATATTCTTTACTCCATGCTATGAACAGTGGCAGTAACATCTTCTGCTCTAACTGACAGACATGTCCTGCTAGCACAGACACCATCCTGCAAAAACTGAACAAGAAGCCCAAAAGTCATGTCTCCATCACCTGGAAGTGCAAGATTTGCCTTTATATGGACTCATTTTCAGATGTAATCCCTGGCAGGTACTAAATGGCTTATTTAAAAAAGAAAACATACAAAAGCACATACACACAGAAAAACAGAATAATACCACAGCAATGCAGGCATCTAAATGGACAAATAATCCAGATTATGACAGCATTTATCCGTTATGATATCTAAATCATTAGGATTAGCATCATTTGAAGGACAGCTTTCCTCCCATAACATATTAATATACAGTGGTGTAAAAAAGTGTTTGCCCCCTTCCTGACGTCTTATTTTTTTGCATGTTTGTCACACTTAAACGTTTCAGATCATCAAATTTAAATATTAGACAAAGATAACACAAGTAAACACAGCAGCAAAACAGCCCCAGACCATCACACTACCACCACCATGTTTGACTGTTGGTATGATGCTCTTTTTATGAAATGCTGTGTTAGTTTTACACCAGATGTAACAGGATGCAAACCTTCCAAAAAGTTCAGCTTTTGTCTCGTCAGTCCACAGAGTATTTTCCCAAAAGTCTTGGGGATCATCGAGATGTTTTCTGGCAAAACTGAGACGAGCCTTTACGTTCTTTTTGCTCAGCAGTGGTTTTCGTCTTGGAACTCTGCCATGGAGGCCATTTTTGCCCAGTGTCTTTCTTATGGTGGAGTCATGAACACTGACATTAACTGAGGCAAGTGAGGCCTGCAGTTCTTTGGATGGATTCTTTGGATACAACACTTTTTCACACCACTGTATAAAAAAATGATTGAAGCAAAGTTTTCTTACTCTGAATTTTGACTTCAGCTTTTTATTATTTTACTGCAAATCGGCTCCAAATATCAGTTACGGGTCTCCTTCATTACTAGTAACTGGCATCGACCACTGAACCTTAATTCACATCACAATATATACTCTTATAAAAGAGGTGCGTTCACTTCTCCATCACATAAAATTTGCCTCTACATTTAATGCTCTGAGGATTAAAACTGTGATACATTTTCTGCCAGTTAGCCAGCATGTTCAACTTTGGTTAAAATAATAACACAACACTTAAGCCTTCAAAGCTGATCATAATTACCTTACACTAATCCGTTTTCTAAAGGACTCAAGTGTCAAAATTCACTTAACTCACCCCGTCTGTCTGCAGGCTCTTGTCAGAAATGCCATCGCTCTAACAAACTGACACCATGCAGGAACCCTCCACCTACCACTTATCCTGACAATGCCTCAGTGATATACTGTGTTTTGAACCTTTATTTACCCAGGGAGGGTTTACTGAACATGTATTTTCTTTCTGCATAATTCTGCTTCATATTCTCAGTTACACCCAGTTAAACCACAGTCACCTGCAACTTGCAACTTAGCAGCTCCACTGGTGTGACTGGGAGTGGCCTGCTTTGCTTAAGGCCATATTAACAGCAGTAGTGCTTGTCTAGTTCTCTGCTTTCATTGCTACACCAGGAATTATAAATAAGTCTTAAAGCTTGACTCAATAACCCTGAGCACTTTAAGCCATTACCTCTGCTTGCTGCATTTTATGCTCTTCAAATTACGAATGCATTTCCCTTCAGACTTTTACTTCCGGTCGTAAAGATGATGCAGACCTTCTTAATTTTCCTTTTTACAGCAGCAACAATTGAATGTAATGGGCCCGCATCATATTAAGAAACAGCAACCGTTCAATAAGACCAGTGTAGATGGAATAAAGTTCAACAGAGCTACAACTAAGGGTCATTTTATCAATTTACCTCCCGATTATTTCTCGAGAAAGCCGACACCCCTGGATATTGAATGTACTGTCAAACCTCACATTTTATAAGCCAAGTAATGAGAGTTTTAGCTTCATGTAGGTTCATGCCATTAACTAACAATTAACAACACAACTGACTGACTAAAAAGAAATTGATCTTTTCGGCTTTGAAGTAAATTAATTCCTGTTATGTGCCACAAATCAATTCATTCAACCTTGATACAAGTCCAGTCCAACTGATCCAAATTATTGCCAATAAACAGCTGCAGTTTTGGTTGTATTAGGCCCAAAGAAGTGGAGTAAATCTATGTCTAACATACAGTGGTGTGAAAAAGTGTTTGCTCCCTTCCTGATTTCTTAGTTTTTTATATGTTTGTCACACTTAAATGTTTCAGATCATCAAACAAAAATATTAGACAAAGATAACACAAGTAAACACAAAATGCAGTTTTTAAATGAAGGTTTTTATTATTAAGGGAAACAAAAAAAATCCAAACCTACATGGCCCTCTGTGAAAAAGTAATAACTGGTTGTGCCACCCTTAGCAGCAACAACTCCAATCAAGCATTTGCGATAACTGGCAGCGAGTCTTTTACAGCGCTGTGGAGGAATTTTGGCCCACTCATCTTTACAGAATTGTTGTAATTCAGCCACATTGGAGGGTTTTCGAGCATGAACCGCCTTTTTAAGGTCATGCCACAGCATCTCAGTCGGATTCAGGTCAGGACTTTGACTAGGCCACTCCAAAGTCTTCATTTTGTTTTTCTTAAGCCATTCAGAGGTGGACTTGCTGGTGTGTTTTGGATCATTGTCCTGCTGCAGAACCCAAGTGCGCTTCAGCTTGAGGTCACAAACAGATGGCCGGACATCCTCCTTCAGGATTTTTTGGTAGAGAGCAGAATTCATGGTTCCATTTACCACAGCAAGTCTTCCAGGTCCTGAAGCAGCAAAAT
>VUQI01012316.1:9068-24215 GCA_015106735.1 Paratilapia polleni
CACACACACACACAGACAGACCAAAACACACAGTCAAAAACACACACACACACACACACACACACACACAGACACCCACCGTCACCACACACAGACATGTGAATGCGGCTTGTGTCTGGTCTGGCCTCTCTACCTAGCTCTGCTGACGAGGCTCACGCTGTGCTCTCCCCCCATCCCCTAATATCCTGGAGGCATTTTTCTCATTATCAAATATTGTTTGATGTCTTTGTTTCTTGATGATTAACCATGGTCACCAAACACTGGTCTGGATTGTTTAAAATTTAATTTTGGGGCTCTGAAGTACCTGCAGAGGGCCGACTGGTGAGGACACCCGTATTTTATGTATGCTATTTTTTACGCTGAAATGCAAGAGGACACACATTGAAAAACACAATAAATCCTGGAGGAGAATCATTAGTAGAATACTAGTGGTTTTATGACCATTGTTATTCAATGCTGTATTGAGATGCAGTAAATTATACTGTTTATTATGGGTTTGTGAATTCAGTCCAATTTTCAGAATAATTATGTTGTTATTATTTTGCATAAATAAAACTACTTACTGTATACTTTCTATGTGTTTAACCTAACATTTTAATGTTACCTATTTACAGTGTAAATATGTGTTTTTCAATTCTTAGTTTTTCAAAAATATTTTTTGTACGTCTTTTGGATATTGTTTGTGTTTTCCCTTTACTGACCATATATATTTCACTGATAATTTGAGCACCATAAAGGCAAACATCTTGCTTTAGGTATCCAAGATTTATGATGGAATCAACATCATTGTAAGCAAACAAATAGGGAAACAACAATCTCCCCTAATGTCAGCATGTCAAAACTATATTGAATACTTGAAATATCTGTGTATCTAAGGCTGAATAGCAGCCATTGTATCAGTCTAATGATATTATCCTCTGAAATTTGGAGTGAAAGAAAAATGGCAGAAATGAGCAGTACCATTGTCTGCCCCCATTTTATTTAAACAAATTGCAAGAGTAGAGAGGCGCAGACTGAGGGAAAGAAAGAACAAGGGAGACAGAGAGAGAGACAAAAAGAGAGAAAGTGCTCTGTAAATGAAAGGTTATGCGCCGTCCCATGTGTTTGTATTGTCAATAACTGGAGAAGGCTGTCAAGAAAGTGGGGAGATAAAGGTCAATAACTCAGGCAAATGTGTTTGTATTTGTACACTCCTGCTGATAGCATAGCAAACGTCAGGGCCTGTGTCTGACACCCCACAACAATAACACAAACAGTGGGGCTAGCACTAGAATAGTCATTATTATTGTTGGTGCTGGAAATGAGAGGGAACCTCAGCACATGGCTGTGACAGCCGGCGCTGTGTCACTCAAACATCACTCCATAATGAAACACGCCAGAGATCAGAAAAGGCGATGATAAAGTGTAAACACAAAGAGATTATGCTGCTGGATGATTCTGATATTTGCCTTATTTTCTTGTCTCTGGAGAAATATGATTGTAACTACGATGTTTTGGAAGCACTTAACACAAAATGTAGGCACTGGAATAATTAGGCCTGTTAGTTTTGTTTGCTTTTTTTTTCTCTCTCTTTCAAAATAAAGTTTCCAGAATTTCCTTTTATTATTTATCCAGCTCTAATTTTCCAATCAGTGAGGCATGCTCATTTTTTATAACATTATTAACTTTAATAAAGTAAAATATTATAATTGTGAATTTAGCCCTTTTGATTAGATCAGTAAGAATTTTTCCATTTTACCCCGAAAGACAAAATAGCAAGTAAATGAAATGTGTAGGACTTATTTTTTTAAAACACAATGTTAAGCTTTAATCTAAAAGCTTAATTTATTTTTCATGATTCCTATACATGTTTAAGTGTTATTTTATTCTAGAGCGGTTTAGTGTTTCTCTTTGTGGCCTTGAGTGCAATAAATGTGCAATTAACAGACTTAACTAATTCATGAGGAACATTTTGAGACTAACGAAGGGCATAACTACTGTACAGACGCCACTGTCATCGGTGAATATTGTTATTGTTCTGCTTTTAATTGCTGGAGGAGGAGGAGGAGAAGGAGGAGGAGGCAGCATGTTTTGAATATACGTCTTCGGTTACCATAGCAAAAAAGAAACACGGGCTCCCTCCTGACAGTTATATCTAACGTCAGAGGTACGTGGAGGTGTTAACTTCTCTGGTTTAAACCAGCTACCAAACAAATGACCCTTTTTAACATACAAAGAAAGCATATATAAGTAGCTGTGCCAGAAGTAATGGCATGAGGTCCTTAAGCCATTTATCTTGATATGTGGTCAAAGGAAAGGTCCCACTATTTCTGTGTGCCTTTTTTTTTTTTACCACTTATAATTTATGTTATTTTAACTGTTATTACAGTGGAATCAGCATTAAATTGTCCTTCTTTCTTTAGGAAACTGCAATGATTAAATAATTTTAAGTAAATAATAACCAAAATAGCTGCCTCTCATTCTGTGATTTTACCTGAGAAGCTTATTTTCTGTTGTCATCAGCACACACGTCCACAAAATTTGCAAACGTTGTGCTATTGTTGTGAGCGGATGAAGCAAAATGTACTTTAAGTGAGTATATAAAGTCCATAGGGGGAAAGTGGATCCCTCTCTCTCTGCCACCCTCTCCCCAGTCAGTTTGTTTGTTGGCTGTGGAGCCTTGTAGTGGTTTACATTACATATGATTATGTAAATCTGGAGCTGTTCTTGTGCATTATGGGCCAATGCATTGTCAAGATCTTTTCTAAAGCAGTCAAGTAGCTATTTCTGAATTCTTTTATTATTTGAGAGTGCAACAAAGAAAGTCTTTTGTTCACTGTTTGCCGCACACACACTAACATGCATACACAAACACACACACACACACACACACACACACACACACACGCACACTCCTGCTGCCGTCCATGACTTACTACTGTCCCCTAGTGGTGCTTGAGTCCACAGTCTCTTAACTCTCCATTTCCATCAACTTTCCACACTTCCATTCACCTGACTTCCCCCTGTCTTTGTCCTGCTCCCCTTCTGTGTGCCTTCTTGCTGCCTTATCATGCTCAAACATTTAAAGGGTTGATTTGTTGTATTGTATGACAGGGAGCTCCAATTATGCATTGCTGTGTCCACAGTGACTTTGCTTTCAATGGAGGGCTCAAACAGTGTCAACAAAAACAGGAACCCTGATGTTTTGTGGCTATTGTGAGGCCAGAGCTCGTGTCAATAAGGTATTGTTTAGTCAGAGTGCCACACCATAACGGCAGTGAGAATGTTATCAGACCTGTGGAAATCGGGTGTGCGTATAATAGTGCTAAAATGTAAGTATGATTGTTTGGACAAGCCCAACACAAATGCACACAGGGAACAGCCTTGGAGCTTTGTCACCTCTCCACGCTGTTCCTTTTAAAGTGAGAAACGCAGCAGGAACTTTTATAGAACAAAAACCTTTTTTACATCTGTCGCTTATTTCATTTGATTCTAAAATTACTTCTCGAATATTTATTTGTTTTAGAATTATTTTTAGTGAGGTCAGAAGAGTATTTTCTTATGCTTGCCATCACTCAGTTGATCTCCCATTCCCTCAGATAATCGTATGCATTTTTATACTTTTTGTTTTCCTTTCCTGATCACTGTTATTCCAGCTCTAATTGGTGTGATAACCTGGAACAGTGCTAATAAACAATAGGGTAAAAGGGTCAGCCTTCACTGGCAGTGCATGGACACACACAGTCAAGTCACTCATGTCAAATGACCAATTATACAGGTTATAGAGGATGGCACCTCCGTCTCCAGTGCCCCATCCCTCCTGGGATAGCTTTCCAATGAGTGGGCTATCACTCAAAACCAAACCACATTCATTCATTAGTCCGTTAAGATGGGCATCAATTATTCATTGAGAAAGTGGCCAGTGGATTATTTCTGTCAGCACTAGGCTTATTGTATCAAAGGTTGATTATGGCTTTGTTAATTTAGTATGCACTATTGTTTGTGTGATTTGTCAAAAGAATAAATTTGAAACAACAAATGTGAATTAAAAAAAAAAAATCTTGAAAAATAAGAAAAATGGTTTATTTCAGAGTTTCTTAAAAAAAAACTTTCACAGAAGTATGATTGCTTATTTTAACAATGTATTTAAGTGCACAGCAGCATCGACTTATAGAGAGCACATCACTTTCTCATTGCTCAGCATTATTTAACAAAATTCAACTTTCTGTGTGAAATGGTGTCTTCTTGATTTATGAGTAAAACATGCTCTACACCTTGCCTTTATTCTTCCTTTCCCTGACTAACAATCTTGTGCTCACATCTTTTTTTCATGGCATCATCCCCAAAATTCACACCCACACCACTCTGTAAAATCTTTTTATTAGAATGTTAAAAAGTCCTGCGGGGATTTTTTTTTTTTTTAGGGAAGTCTGTGAGAGGGGAACTAGTAAAATAGTTGTGCTAAACTGGAGGACTGACAAAGCCTTGGCTGAGACTGCAAACACGGACTCGTGTGTTGCTTTGCATGTTAAATTTCATTGTAGAATTAAAGTGTTAATTACATCATGTCTAAACCCTTTTTTAAAGTACTAAAAATTGTTTTATATCCCAAAATCTAATTAAGCTATTACTTTATTTAATGTCCTATTTATACTCATACCACTGAAAAGTCAGTTTTCCCTATTATTGTGTCTTAATAATAAATAATCACTATTAAAATCACTTTTTCATTATTTTGTACTGAAATATCTGAACATTAACCTACTTTTCCCTTCATCTGACCCTCAGAATACCTTTTGAAAACATGACTAAGTAAAGTGCTATTTAAGCAAACACATTGCGAGTGAGGCAATGTTTTAGCAAATATACATGGAGTGTTTTGGAGATTAGTATCCTGTTACAACACATAGCAACACACTTTAGTTTCTTGTTTGCAGGGGTTTTCCGATGACAAATTTGACCTTCAACTTTAGAAAAGTCGTTCAAGGCAGCAAACAGCATTCAGAGGAGGAGATATGGTATGTAAATATACACCATGTAAACACTCCTTTTAGATTGACTTTTTTATTGCGCTACATGTTACATTAAAGGATGTTATTGTTTTTAATATAGACATTTTAATAAAATTGGCTTTCGTCAAATAAAAAAAAATAACATATTATCCTGCTATTTTTAGAATGAAAAATAGGAAATCTCCCAGACGAGTAGACTCTTTATATGGTCAGAAAACTAATTTTGTCGTGACCTTTCCTCCCATCACTAACCCCTGCAAACGATATCCAAGTGTCACCACGTTATAGGTTAGAAAAGTTCATTGATTAAAAAAAAAAATCCTGGGTGTGTCACTGTTTTTAGAGTTTAAATGAAGGATAAACACAGTGAAGAAGTGACAGTGTGCAGACTTGGACTTGGCACTCAGCTTTGAGCCACAGCAGGCACTTACATGTGATGCAGTGACAGCTCTTTGAGCTGGTGGGGAAATTAATTCCTGCTCAGTGTAAAGAATCTATTCATAACAGCTTTGCTTGAGAAAACATTAACAATTTTTCATATGGATCAAAGTGGCCATCTGGTTAAATTCACACAGGCTATACCTTATTCATGCACCTCGTTTACTACTCTCGGTGGATTAGCTTAATTTTCTGTCTTCCCTTTTCCCTCAGGTTTGTGCAGCACTTGCAGAGTGAGACTCTCTCAAGAATGTGTCTAATTTAGTGGCTAAGAGGCAGATTTATACCTGTGCTAGTTATGAAGAAGGTTGCTCCCTCGAGAAGCCCAATGACTGTTTACGGGCGGCCTGACAATGCCTCAGCAGATGATGAAGCACCTGCCAGAGTTCCCCCCATGTCTGTTCCATCCCTTTCTGTCTGTCTGCTCACCTCCCTTCCTCCTGCTTTCTTTCTTCTTTCACTCTTCCTTCCTCCTCTCTTTCTCAGCCCTCGCTCACTCCTGTTTCCCTCCCTTTCTCTTGCTTTGTTTCTTTTCTCAGAAGAGCCACATCTCCTTCAGTTACCATGGAGTTAAGCATTTTACAACCATTCGCACCGCTCTCCCCAGAGTGAACCCATCTACTTACTCTGCCACTGAGAATGAGAGAGTTTTTCCTTCCATGTCCTTCTGCCATTCTTCCTCTATTCTTCCCCCTCCACACACTCACATACCGGATGGACAAATTGACAGCAACACACAAACACACACCAGCAAACAGAACTGTGGTCAGGTTTTGTTTATGACAGAGAAAGGCAATATCGGGATTGTTTCAGAGTAGTGTCATCACGTGAAATGTATCGCTGTCAGGAGTATGTTTTATATGTCTGGGCTCTTGGCTGAAGCCATTTTGGGAAACAGAAAATATCATATCGTATGACCTCCTCTGGTATAAAAGTAAACTATCAGCTGTAAATCTGATACACAACTACAGTTTTGTGTGTGTGAAAAAGAAGGGAAGTGAGTTCTCTAAGTAGTAAATTAAAAATCAGCTGTTTTGTGAAGTTAATGCAATTTTTCAATTTTGAATATGCTTGCAGTGATCTAGTTTTCAAAACATTTAAATGTCACAACTGTGATTTTTATTATTTTAATGCTGTTTTTTTTTAGCCAATGTTACTGAAGAATAAGGATGATATATTCTCAGGAAAAAAAGTACCTTTTTTTCTGTTTCTTGGAAGGTTTCGGAAGGTAGCAATAAGACACAAGATGACATGATTTCCCACATCTGGATCTAAATAACTAAACACAGATACCCTGTTCCTGTATTTAAAGACAGCTAGTGATATTGTATTAATTTCCCCAGCACTTCTAGTTTTGGTTAATTTCCTCCTGTAAAATACAGTTTGTAGGTTTTATAAACAAATTATATGTCTTTCCTTATATTGTACAAGTATTAGATCATCAAATGTGACCAATTCTTACTCACAGTGCTAAATTGCATTTGTTCTTTCTCTTAAGCATCCAGGCTGCATTAAAATCAGTGGGCCGTACACTCATTAATGTATGTGGTATGAGTTTGCACCTGTAATTAAGTGTCAGTTTATGAAACACACAAACACTAATAATACCCAGAGCTTTTCTTGGTGAGCCCAGTGGTGGCAATAGCCCATCCATCAATGTCCCTAATGAGGCTCATACACAAAAGTCAGCGGCGGCTTCATGGGTCCCTCAGTCTTATTTTCCATGCTATAATATATAGGCTTTGATAACCACCCAAACCCCCCCTAGCAACAGGATATGAGCAAAGATAGGGCTAATGTGTGTGTGTGTATGTGTACATCTATGTATACGTATATGTTTGTGTGCAAGCCCAAATACTAAGCATGTTGTATTAAAGTGTGTGTATTAAAAGTTTGTTCAAAGTTCACATTAACCTCACTGTCACTTTAGTTTAGGTGATGTTAATCAAAACCAACACCATTTAAGTGTGAGGTGTTTAATATGACTCCTATTTTCAATGTCGCCATTAATAATATGATGCTGAATGTCCAACTTGAGAGCTAATGAGGTGTCATAGGTTATTTAGACCAGTCAGAAGCCGACACAGGACATCAGTTAAACAGAGGCCTTGGCTCTGATGCAGTGGTACAATAACAAACTCATTAAGCTAGGACAAGTTGACACCAAAACGATTCTCTCTTTGTAGAGATTTTGTTTATTGTTGGTTTCAGCTAACCCAACATTCTCCGCTGAATTTCTTCAGCAGCTTATGAATGATCATCCTCTTCCTGTTTATTTGAATCATATATTTCTCTTCTCTCTTCGAGGCTGCAGAGGCAAACTGTACAGAATGTGGTCAGCCGTGTTTGGCTAAGAGATATACTGTTTCAGATTCTGAGTCCCTTGTACTGTGGGACAGAGTTCATGCTCGAGATCTTCACTGCGCACTTCAGAGCTGAGACAAGGTTTGGACTGGGCCTGGCATCCTGCAGCAATGGGAGGAAGTTTCTCAACATAGCATTCAAGGTATCATTAGGAGTGCTGCTAATGCATCTGGGGACATCTGAGCAGATGCCACAAGTAGAATATACAGTATGCCTCTGCCTGCATCTAAAATATATCTGGCAATTGGAACCACTGTACATGTAAAAGGGAGTCTTTAATCTTTGCATAAAACTGAGGTCATTAGGTACCAAATGTGTGGTGTGAAATGCAAAGTGACAGTCTGGATCCAGTCTGTTGGGATCTCCTACTTCATCATCAAACAAATGACTTTGGAGGGAGTTGAATTTTTCAAAATAATATAAAAAAAGTTACAAACTTACTTTTTGGTACATTTAGGGTGCAGTTTTGAAGTCATATGTTTCACTGTAATGAATAATGAGTTCTTTTCTCTTTGTCTTAGTACTGAATGCGTTTGTGTAGCCCTCTTCCAACATGAAACTGAAACAGATTTTTCCACAAGTTCACATCCACCTAGTGATTAATGTGCATTAACGTAACAATAAGGAGAGACTACTTTTGAAATACTTTAAGACTCCTTGATATTGTTTCTGTTTGTCAGTATGAAAGCAGCAGCAGTCAGTGTGTCGGCGGTTAATGACAGAGGAAGTGACGTCTGACAACTATAGCCTGCCACTGTGGTAGGTTCTTTAAGAGCAAAGGGAGGTGGCCACATCTCAACGCTAATGGAGGAGGAGAAAATGGCCGTGTCACTCCTGTCAACGTATTATGCTTTAAACCTAGACAGTTGTTGTCGCTCTTGCAGGCCCATAATTTTATGCCATTAAAAGTGCCAAGGGGGAAAGAGTCAGGGAAGAAGGAATGAGGGAGGTGGGCTCTGAAGTGAAAGCAGTTGTAGGGTTTCTCTACCTCTTGCTTCCTTCGTGCCTGATTCCCTGCCACTTTTGTGCTGGAAACTTTTGGCATTTCTTGAAAGCATAAAGACCAGTTGGGACTTTAAAGTGATCATAAAGTCAATCATGTTGGCTTGAATTACCAGCAATCTCTGTCAGTTAGTCCCTCTCAGCAGCTATGCCATGATGTGTGGGAGGGATGTAGGCGAGTGTTGAGCGTGTGTTCATACAAGTGTACATTAACATACTGTAAATGAGTGGGAGTGAGGAAAAGTAAAAGTGTGAAACTTAAATTACAGATGATGGCACAAGAGGGCACATTTTCATACTTAACTGTTGAAAATTTAATAAAATACAATCCATTTGTTTGGGAATTTTTACTGAAAACTATATGGTTAGAATACTTTTAAAAGCACAATTTTAAAACAAACTGTGGGGCCAAATTACAAAGCCCTCCAGGTGAGAGCAACTCTGACACTTCTTTATGAATTGCCACTAATCGAAAGTGTTGGCAGGAATTACTGTCACTTGTCCTGATTTGTATGCGTGGCAACCTTTTTCATCTCAAAGAATACTAGACCCCACAAGGTCTTTACATTATGGGCAAACATTTGCAATTATGATGAACTCCACCAGCTTATCTCAAAAGGAACAGGTTCTTACTGATGGACAAGAAGACATTTTAATGAAATAAACTGCTTTGAGCTGATGAAATAAAGATTGCTCCACCTCAGGGCACACTCAAATTAAATTATCAAGATGACTGCATGCATGCCGCCCCCATTAACGCAGGTATCGTTACAGCCTAATCGTACTGCACTTCCTCTCTACAGTATTTGTGAAACATCTACTGCATACAGTGGATGATGCTAACACTCATCCTCTCTCCCACATTTCAGCCCTCTTCCACTAAAGGCCTCACAGCTTCTCTTTTACTTCATTCAGTGGGATGAACTAATGTTAAAACCATATGTTGTCCCTGGAGGCTGAGCGAGTAGACACTGCGATGCATGCGGTTTTATGCGTGCAGATAAACATGGGCTTGTCAGATGCCTCTGGAAGGAGCCCAAAGTCCTCTGCCTTAAAACAATGTTGGTGTTGGGGCGAGAGACTGTGACTGGCAATGGGAAACACCTGTGCTGGGGTGAGCAGCCGGGCAGCACAGGGTTAGGGGGGTGCAGGGGCTTTACCACTGTTAGAAGAGGAAAGGAAGGCAAGAGGGAGGTATAAAGCCAGTTCGAAAGGCCACTACATCCTCAACATTTGCTTCTGAGAAGTGGAGGTCGAAGGAAATTAGTTACAGTAATGTCTTGGTTGTTGCCACTTAAATTTTAACACACATGTGCTGGCAGGAGAGCCTAAGCCCAAGTCTCAGCCTAAAAGAGAGCATGTACAGTAGTAGTTAGTGAAGACCATTAAAAAAAAAAGGTTAAATATGGTGGAAAAAATACAGTTGAGAATCTGACTTAATCCAAAAATATTTGGAGTTTTATCAAAAAACATTATTTTCCCATCTCATAATATCCGAGTAAAGACTTGCTATTTTTGGTAGTTTTTATATAAAACCACTAGGTTCTAAGGGTTGCTATAACCAGAATAAACCACAATAAAACCACAATAAAAAGTTATCATTCACTTCAAAAATGTTTTGAAATGGCCCAAAATACATTTTGTTCTTTACTTTTGTAACAAAAAAGGTTTAAACCTTCTTAAGTGTTAAGGCAGTTTCTGCAGGCACTACAATTTTATATTTGTTTATTTATTTGTTTATTTATTTTTTGAAGAATACTTAGCCTAGTGAAAAAAAGTGTATACAGTATAAACATGCAAATCTCAAATGAAACAAAGAACACGCAACACAGCAACAATTTCACAGCCAAACAACTTCCCCTGCTATATATCCATCAGCCTCTCCTCAGCGGCCCACTGCTCCACTCTCAAGTGAGGTCGATCTTTCCATCTTATGCTTCTGTGTCCTGAGGTGCCTGCTGTCAATTTATCAGACTCTTCCTTTTAATTTCATACTTTCCACCATGTAAGCATCCATCTCCGCTGTCTGCAGCAGTGTTAGAGGGTTCAGAGCGTAGTTGTGTGTAATAGAGGCTGATGTGTAGACCACAACTGACAAGGAGAAGCAAGTTGCAATGGAGTAATGATCTCTTAAAAACAATGCAGTATATGTACACTCTTTGCAGTTTCCACGCTGTATATTTTGTTGGCAGCAGTTTCTTCTATTTATGCTCAGATGTACACTTGTGTATCAGAATCCAAAAATGTCAATTTAACTTCAGATTTCATATTATATATATACGTATTGTTTAGGTTTAGCTTTTGTGCCCAGGAATAACATACTTATAACATTCTCCAGTGTGACATAATATAGTTAAATGAGTATCATACTACTTACAAGCCAGTTGCTTATAAACGCAAAACCATGTGTAGGAGAGAATGATGTACAGTAATTGAGTGGATATTGCAGTGCCTTTGTTCTGAATTGACATTTATCAGTGGTTGAATCTAGCAGTCATACAGTCTTTTACATTCATTCTGATAAAGAGAAATCGCCTGTATTTCTGGAATCAAGCATAAAATTAGAAGATTAAATTTATGTTAAACTCCATTAGCTCCATTGCCTTGATTCGACACATCCAAAATGGAAAAGTACTTTTTGCGCTGGATGTGACACATGAAATATGATAAATCTAATCTTTATTTTGGACTCCCAAACCATGTCTCCACAACCCTCTCCTCATCTTCTCATCATCCTTTCCTTGCTCCTACTTTTTTTTTCTATCTTCATCTACCAAAATTAATTACTGTATGTTTTATTTTATGAAGGTGTCAGGATGAAATGATGAATGGCTTGTAATATCAAAAGATTAAAGGCACAATGCAATGAAGGACGCACCTGCTTACACTGTGATAGTGCTTACATACAGGCGCACACACATTTACACACACAAAGCATGCACACACAGTCTCTGGGGCCATTGATATCTGGTTTCATATTTGATATTAACTACATGGGGGAGCGATTATGGCCACAATGTCATTACCAGTGGTACAGGGGCATAATAGAAGTGAACTTTTCAAAAAGGTCCTTATAATTGCTGCCTGGGTCCTTCTTGATAAAATTCAATATTGATATGTACACCGGTCCCCTCATTACGGCCACAGATGAAAAAGAGCATTTCAGCATTCTTTAATGAGCGCTGTACCAGTGAAGGTCATCTTAATGGGGTTCAACTTGTTTTTGGGAGCCAGAGGTAATATTCTAATGAGAAAGAGCCACTACACCACTCTAGTAATTGTGTAATTGCACCCATGGATGCCACTTTATTGTTGCCCGTGCAGTAGTGTTGAAGTCCTTTGTTGTCATTTGCAACATTGCTTGTCCTCTCTGGTCTGGTTTGGTGGTCCACTTGCACACAGGCACACGAACACACGCTTATTACCATATTTCAGATCCACTTCACACACTATTCATTGTTTATTGAAAACTACAGTTTATTCATTGCTTACTTGTGAGCAGAGGGGCATCAGAGCCATCTTGTAAAAAGAATGAATATTAAACCTGAGTATACAACAGCATGGCAGAGTAAGGACAGAAGGAATGTTTCCAGGCACTTCTATATGTGTTGATTTTGAGTTTGCACGAGCACATGTGCAAAATAAGCTTTAACCCTGAGGCTGTTACTTCCCTGAATCTATGTCTGTTCTGTAGAATAACAGAAATTGTTGTGTTAATGCCATGTAGCTCTATATGACTTTTTCCCAAATATTGTCTTTGCTACTAATTATTTGCTTTGCCTCAAAAGAACCGAGATACTTTTTTTTTTTTTTTGGATGCTAAAAAAACCCCCACAAATTTTCCAATTTTGCATTTCCCTTCAGACACTTTCTGTATTCCCAAGTGACAGTGATTCAAGTGACTTGCATCAGTTCAGCCAGTGTCACACAGCATCTTTTGGAGCCAAGAAACGACTTCTTTGACATTTTCACATTCACAGTAGTGCTTTTCCAGTTATAAACACACTTCATGCGTAAAATCCTTAGACTTGATTTCATAAATGGATATAGCTTCTGGATCTGAAAAGTAAAACCTGCATTTTTCTAATGACCAGTAGGAGGTTACTCTGGTTGAAAGAACAAGTCTTATTATATAGAAATCTATGAGAAAATTAACCTTTTCCTAGTGAAGTTCTGGTCTTGTTCAAGTCTTCTTCAATACAGTGGGATGTTCATTGTTCTCAGGTTCAGTGAGATCCCCTCATCCCTCGTTTGTGATGGCTCGTTAAAAAAAAAAAAAGCAGTTCTCAAACCAATTTGTGGCGTCACAGTGGCTATGTTCATCTTTTATATAAAGTCTATCGGTGGAGTTAGCCATCAGGCAATTATAGTTAAATCACAGATGATACAAGAAACCCAGAGAAGAAGTGGACATTCAAGATTCCTGAGGTTCAATGTCTTTTTACTTGGTTAATTGTTTCCTTTGAGTCCAGTCGCTGAAAAACCCCATGAGCCATACTGACAAGACAAATGGACAGACAAATGGCACGTGGAGACCATCTGTGGTTGCTATGGTTTCTTTCCTACATAACAACCCTTACATTATCGCTAAAGTCAAATAGAAAGCAGAACAGTGTGCACTCCACTGCTGCCATCAGCTATGTTTAGATTTACAGTAGCTTTTGGTCCAGTGGCTGATGGTTAAATGGCTTCAGACAATCATATTTTTTGACTCATTCCATTAACTTTGCACAGAACAACAAATAGCTTTAATTTGGATTATTTCAGAGTCGTGTTATAAGTTGGAAGTTGGTTTCTCTGTTAAAACAAATCTTTGAAAATAGTTCTAAACTATATCAAGCTTCTAGATCTCCCCTTTTCTTCTCTGCGCTATTATTCCCTATTGTAGGTCATGTCAGTTTAAACAGGATCTTCAAATATTTTCACTCTGACTTGTATGCACATGGGAGATGCACTACAGAACCAGAGGTTAAAAGTCACACAGCCTTTTCCCTTTTTGGACACAAAAATAATTTTCAAAGTCACGAATCATCAACATTCAGCTTCCCATCCAAAACAGTTTCAGTTCAAGACAATGATGAAAAAGATGTAACCTAAACTTGAGGGGTGAAAGCTTAGGGGCATATACTCTTTGGGGAATTAAAATGAGCAATTTGTCAAATTTCATTCAAAGCAGTGAAGTTTTAAAGCATGGATAAATTTCAGTCTCTCTCCTCTGTCTTTGACTGAAGAGTGTAGAAGAGTGAACCTGCTCCATATCATTCAGGCAGCTGTGTAAAACTGTGAGGGAGTTTTAAAGGTGATGAGAAAAAAGGCAAGGCAGTGAATATCATCTCATAGATAAGACAGCCACCCCGCTTTCCACAGGCTACATCCGTTTTATTGCATCTGGCAGCGAATTAAGGCATGTGTGGAAAAAAAAGGACGATTGAAAATGAAACCCGGGGCTAAGACCGCATTCAGCCAGACTTCTTTCCTCCCTCTGCACTGACATTAGACTTTGATTCTTCACATGAGATCCTCTGATGATGGTGATGAACCATAAAAAATGATATAGCTCAATAAAAGTACAAAAAGGTGCAAGTTCATAAAGCATACCTGGGGGCCGTGTTAGGTTTGGTCCATCCCAATGCATTTCTTCTCCCTCTGCTGGTTTTTAGAGATGATTACCTTGTATATTTATAGATGAAACATTCTTCTATTTGTGAGAGTTAGTGTGGCTGGATGTTTGTGTCTGCTGGGTCCTGTGAGGCCGATACAGTGGCATCCCTTAAGAAAGACGTATGAGCTATTATCTGTTACAAACTGGGATAATAGAATATAGTTGTCATTCCTATTGTCATGAATAACACTGGAAAAAAAAGCTTATTGGAATTTATGGAAAAATACTGGAAAATTGACTTATATTGACATTAATTGAAAGGACAAATGAGACATTTGTTGGAGTTTTCTTGTTCACCTTGAAAGTCTATTTTGTCCAAAATATATAAATAGGTCACATGACTCTATATATCATAATGAGACCATGCCAATATACTGAGCTTTGAGACTATAGACTTGTGGAAAATCAGCTGCTATGTGCAACCAAGGAAGTGCATAAACATATCAGTTCTTTCCTTTACTCATTGATCCTTTTATTGTTTCCTCTCTATTGAAAGAGTGCAGACTGGAGAAGGCAGGCACTCGTGAGCAATGGCTCCCTCCTCTTCAGTCATGTGTGATGTGACTTGAGCTGTGTGATCTCTGTGAGAGAAAACCCTGATGCATACAGGAAATAATCAGGGCAACACAGGCAGGGTTCAGAGGAATGCAAATATTTTCAGAGTGCTTAAAAAACAATACCACACACACA
>VUQI01012316.1:33114-59508 GCA_015106735.1 Paratilapia polleni
AAAAAAAACACTACCCAAAAAAAAAAAAAAAAAAACAGAGTGGAACAGAAGTGCAGCATTGCACTATTGGCTAATTCATTAACCCCAATCAGGTTATGAACAGTATCCTGAAGACAGAAAGAAAGATGAAAGACTGAACAAGAAGAAAAAACTAAGTGGGGAACATATTTTCTATTCATTATTTTATAAATGCTTAAGGTATACTTCTGTCCTTATCTCCTTTCAACTCTTCTCACCTTATACAAATCATTGCTCAGCACATGTAAGGCAGCAATTCTAATTTAGGGGAAACATTACATTAAAACGTAATAATTAATAAACTAAGCCCCCTTAGTCACTTAAAGCCTTTCAAACTGCCCTGTCAGAATGTGATGTGTAGTTGTCTTCTGCCTTGTTCATCCCTACTGTCACAGTAGATGACAGGTAAATGACCTCTGAAAGTGCAAATACTGTCACTCCACTGTCATAAATGCCCCTGTACTGCACAAAGCAACATGCATATTTATGATGTCGCATAAACACTGCCCTTACGTCACACTAGCAGGCAAATGTGTACCTCACCATGCCACTCATCTCCTACCCTCGAGAGGCCTGATGGCACAGAGCACCAAATAAAGGGATATCAAAGAGAATGCCAGCCTTTGTCAAACTCTGCATGGTGAATTCCAAGGCACACACCAGGAAAATGTATTCTTCAATCTGCCCAAAGGGGAATTAGTCTCCAAAACATGCTTTAGGAGCGTGGCCATTTCATCCTGTTTCAATTTGGAAAAGTTTCTGGTGTATTAAGGTGCATGTTGAGGCAGCGGTGCCTGCTGCTGAGATGTTTCAGTCATCCTAACCTGTCAGAGGTGAGGGACTTTTTTAAACTCTGATGATTAGTGGATGATGAGTCTAGACATGTCAGTGACTGACAGCTTCACCACCCTGCCAATGCCTTAATCCAGGAGGAATGGCAGGGGGCGAGGCCACTGTATTAATCTTGTTATTGTTAACCTCATGACAACACAGACGGTAGTCAGTGTTATAACAAAAGCATTCTAGGGAATTATATTTTTTAATTTGACTGCAAGCTAGAATAATTAACATATTTTTACTTTGCAGTATGTTGTGTAGGACTATTGCTCTCTTATATCCATAATCCTGCCTCTGAGGTGGAGTTGTTAATGGCCTCAGATAAATTCTGAAATAAGCCAAAACAATTGGCCACAACTGGTGTGAAATCCTTTTTGGTCTCCTGTGAGGTGCCCCGGCCACTCCACCACGCCTCTGTCCATCTTTCCTCTCAGTGGGATGCCCTACGACACTTCCAGCTTCCCCTGGTAAAGCCGCCAGACTTCCTGTATTTCTCAGCCATGAGATATTGCATAAAGTATGTGCAGTTGTTGGCAAGGAAAAGGACCAGTTAAAAATCCTGCAATAAATTCAAAAAGACATCTAGCTGCTAAGTGGTTTATGCCCTTAATGCTGTCCCCTTGGCTACTGTAGATAGTGACTTTACAATAAATAAACTAAGTTCCTTTATAACTGAGAAGGGCAAATGAAGTTAGTAGAGTTCAACAGTTACAGAAGAAAATGTATACACACAGACACATGCATGCACACTCCGAATGTTCAGCCTAAGCAGTAAGTGGCAAAGGAGTGATTAAAGCCAGTTTTATGAAAGCAAATGCTCTCTGACCTATGCCCTTCCTAAAAGCTGCTATCCTACCTTGAACGCTGGGTGAAACTCATTCAACAGCTTCCCACAGGTCAGCTAATAGCGGAGACATTTGTGAAAGACGCTTCCTAAAAGTTAATGTATTGAAAAATGTGTTTCCTCCCACCTTCACATTTCACATAACCTCTACAGTTAATGGTACTCTCATAGTGCCCAAAGACTGAACAATAGAGCAGACTGGAGTGAGGATCCACCTGTGCTGGTGGTAATGAAAAGGCTGTCTGGTCAGAAACCCTCAGACCTGCAGCTGGCTGTACCTTCTCAAGGTAGATCTATGTGTTTTAAAGTCACCCACAATCCTCCAACTCAAACCCTGTAAATTATTTTGTGGGTCAGTTTGTCAGTAATGTTAATTTTTGCACATCACAATGTCAGCTGTGATGCAAGTTCAGCCAATAATATATCTCAAAACATATTCCTGATGTAACTAAAACAGCTACACGGACTTCACTGTAACACATCTTTCAAAGCGCTGCCCGAGCAGATGGATATTTATCCTTGTAGGTGTGAGTTGATTGACAGGTGCTTTGGAATGTTGCGTGAAGCTGTTTCACAGTTCAGTGTCAAGGTTATGGTGCATCACACAAATCCGCACTAATCGTAGCCCCTAGTAAGCTCCACCTGACAGCAAGAAACTCTACTGACGATAAATTGTTGACATGTTTTCCGAAACCAGCATGCCCAGCACATTATTTTCCCTTAAGCCTTTCCACAGTAATGGGGAGTGCTGAAAGGATTTTGATTGTCTGCTAAAGTATTTAATGCACAGCAAATATTTTAGACACTGCTCATGGTGCGGAAACAATACATACAGTTTCCAGCATTCTTGGTTAATCAAGCAGAACAAAACAAACCAAGCCAGTGGGAAGAAAGGAGAAAAAAAAACACACTGGCCTTTTGGTGTGTGTGGATGACCTGATTCAGAAGGAATTGCTGCCATTATTTTACTTTCTGAGAATTTGTATTTGCAGAAGCACACTGTGACTTTTACGCATATGAATATTCACCTTTTTTCTGCCAGACTTGTAATAAATGATTGATAAAATCACAAAAGGAGTCTTTCCTCAATGAAATGTAAAAGCATTACTCTGAAATGAACTGTATGCTTCTGCCTCGTGGTGTTTAAAAGGATTACTGGAAAAATACAATATCTTCTTTGTCAGCACTTAAGGTCTATATAACTGTGCCTCAGGATATCCCTTTCCCGAAAGGAAGGATTGTCCCATTTTTTTTCAACATTCATGCTGCTCATCACATTAACACCTCAGCTTTGCTCCAAAGCAAAGACTCCCTCTCATAATGGGATTAGTCAGAGAAAAGTTGCTATTTTCTAATGTGCTACAGCCTTTTCTTTCCTTTAAGACAAGATAAAAAAAAACTGACTTTATCTTGTGTAAAGAGAGTGCAAGTAGTGTGAAACAGACATATTCTGCATATTTTAGGTCCACTGACTTCAAATATTTGTTCCACAAAAACTCTTCTACGTTGCACAGTTGCACATTTCAACAGGATTATGTGTAGCCCTATCCTCCTGTATCATCTATCATCTGAGGCCCTTCACACACCCTTTTCTCCCTGTCCCCTTCCAGATGTTCTCTCTTGACTTCCTCTCCATCTGCCATTCTGTCTTTCTCTGACAAAATCAATAGTGAGTCCATTTGCCATATCATACTGTAGCATCTCTCCAAACTCCGGATGGTAATGATGCAATGATAACCCAGGGGTGAGGCGCGTAGGGGAGAATTTTAGCCTGATCAATACGGCTGGTGTACAGTATGACAAGGTTTTTATAAGGATGCACCGTACGTTTGCTATTTGCTACCTATAGTATCACAAATTTGAATATTTCATCATAAAAAAGAGTTTTCAATTTTTGGTAGTGGCATTTATATGTACATATGCTTTCAATGATTGCGCATTATCATTTGCTGATTTAGGGTCACTTTATGGGTCACAGACGTGAATTTTCTCTCTGTCCCTGGACAGAGCCAGTTATATGAGCTACCATGACATCACTCCATTAATGTGCTCCTCAGCCAAAGAGAGTCAGAGCATGGCCCTTCCTTGGGGGAGATTTCAGCAAGGGTCTTTTGCATTACTCCAGCAAAACCCGCTTAAAGCCAGCCTTCTGCTTCCTAAACATGGATTTAATACCCTCATTAATGATATATGACAAGGGAGATCAATGCACCTCAAGTTAGAGCCCTGGATCTATGTGTTTGTGCGTGAGTGCAAGCATTTGTATGTGTTCATGTGTGTCTTTTCATGCTCATGTGTGTGTGTGTGTGTGTGTGTGTGTGTCCGCGCGCACCACATCATGCACTTCATTTAATGGGTACATGCTGTTGAACATCATAGAGACCGGACTGCCTCTGGATACCTTATATCTCACTGAAGAGAGGCTGGAAATAGCAGGGTCAGATCAAAGGTCATAGCCGCTCATTATATTATAATATAATCATATATATTACATAATATAATATAATTATAATAAAATTAGCTGTGTTTTAAGTGGTTTGTTTAGCATAAGAAATATGAACATTTTCTCTAGAGAACATTTAACCTAGTAAACTTTGGACTCTGTGGTGCTTGTTCTTCTTTTTATTCAGTGCAATTGAGTGCTATGTTTACAGTCAGATTTACAGTTTAGAAATAGTTTTGGCATAGCTCCATAACAGCCTGATATTTAATTTATTTTCTGTATAGAATGCATAGTTTCATATGGGCGCACTGCCACAGACACCCAAATAATCTTCAACGCTGGGATTGAATTCCTGTTTACAGAGCATCGAGGTTAAAGCCTGAGTTTTAAAAGGTAAAACTAAAGTACCATCTACTTGACCCTGTGACACTCTATTTGAAGGGACCCATGGCCGAGGTGATAGCATGTAATAAAGCCCCAAGATCAAAGTTTGGATTTGATTTCCAGCCAGCATGGTCTGGTGAACAGGGCCCGACAAGCTCATCCAACAGCCATGGCAACCATTCAGCGCTTTATTTTCTTATTAGATTGCTCTCCCAGAATTCCATTTTTATCCACATATATCTGGCCAGTGAATCACCATTAAAGGGCCCATCAAGCTGTCAGGCCATCCGGAGTGCAGGTGCAGCAGGGCCCAGTCTACTGTAAACAAGCAGCACAGGCCCCTGAATAATGGAAGCCCAGACTGTTTTATGTTGTTCAAGGGGACTTAAAGAGATTCATCTCCTGCTGCTTTTTCACCAAGTTTGCTTCACAACTCCTAGCTGAGCTGCTGAACGCTACAGTCTCACATAAGGAGAGAGGGAGGGCTGGAGGACGTGTAGGAGAAAGGAGGGGGCTAGGGTGACATGGAAATCTTTCTGTACATTCTCAGACAATCACTACCTGTGAGGCTGTGCCAGAAAGCTTTGTTTCTGGAAAGGGGTCTAAATGGAGCATTTTATGCCTGGCTGAACACTGACACTAAAAAGCTGAGACTTCTTCATATCTGACAGATTTTCTTTCATTATTTTTTCTCTATAATTTCTTCAGTAGTTAGTGGGCCTGCAGTTCTTTGTAGAGCACCAAAAATGTCTGACTTAACTGTTCGAGACACCAGACAATTGCCCACTGGTCCTTGTTCCCCCAAGGTCAGAGAGAGAGAATGAAAGAGCCCAAGAAAAACAAATGCAGACCATAGTGTAGTTGTCACACGCTCCACTAACACATGTGAAGGCTGGCTCCTCTTTTATTCTCAAATAAATTGCCCTGAAGAAGTGCTCACACATAAATGTCTCTCGCATAAACTGAAGTAAGAGGGGCATTTTTCACGATTTGCGAAAATGGTTCTCCGAATTTATCTTGTGTCGTCGAGTTTGAGTGACATCAACCCTCTATTACATTATTACATCCCTAAGATGTGCAAAGTTTTTTTTAGGCCAATAGTGAAAGTGGTGCATGTTTACTAGTAGAAAAAAGAAAGTCTCAAAGTGGATTTTTTTCCCCAAAAGCAAAAAGACAACAGTAAAATCACTTAACACAAGTTTTGACTAAATAATCTGAACACTACATTCTAACTGGAAAATGTGAGCTAGTAAGTGTGTGCTAGATGTACTGTAGCTCTGCGGGGTAGTTAGCACCTTAGTGTCCTGTCTTTGAGGGTGTCTGGTTGTCGTTAGGGGTGATGGGCAACAGTACAGGCAGGTGGGGATCAGTGCTTTAGGTTGCTGACAGTTTTGCAAAACTGTAAAAGATATTATCCAAGGGGAATGAAAACAGCACTCAGCGGGTCTGTCAGGGAAGACAGACAAGTTAAAACAGATGATGCACGTCCCAGTGACGGCACCATCATTCTAGTGCCCCTCTACACATGCAGCTGTAAAGAACCCTGGGTCGCCACATCTGGCCGGGCTTACCTCGAGGCTGAAGGCTGGGGCCTGGGGGGACAGAGAGTGGAGACTAAAGGAGACCTGTCAGAACAGACCAAACAAAGGCTTGCTGGCTACCGACAGGCTAAACACAGAGAGAGCACAAGACATGGTTTCTGCTTCTGTTTTGTCCCGATCAGCTTCTAAAAATGACACCTCCCCGGGAAGTGGAAGGCTTTTATTTCACTGTTTACAATATGCGGCTAGCTTCTGTTTATGGTAGCTGAGGGCTCTGATTTGATGATGAATTAGAGATACCCAAAGCAGAGTGCACAGTATACACAGCTTTCACAGTTAAAGATGATGTAATATTTTGAAACATGTAACAGCAACTTTTCTTCACGGAGATACATACTGAGATTATTTGAATACGTGTCAGAGTAAATATTGTCTAACATTTTGTCTAGAAATGAGCCTGAAACAAACAGCCTACCACAGGATAATAATATATCAACACATACTCAAAATCTTTTGAATTTCCATAAGCTCTAATTGCCTACAAAACTGTGATACTGCAGAGCATTACACCTCATTGACATTACATAAACAGTAAATTTGGTAATGGGTGGTGTTTCTAGTCTATCAAACTCCTAGATTTTCCTCCTCAAACTGTAGAGGTCCTGGCTTGTGGCTTCAGGCGTTGAGGGCTTTAGAAGAGAAGAGGCCCAGGCCAGAGAGGGCACAGGGGCAACATGGGGTGACTGAAGGACACAGTGTGGGGTCACACTGGGGCTCTTCCTGCTCTGCATGTTGCATGCTCCAGTGCTCTGGAGGCCAGATCCTGATTACTGCACTGGGATCCAGCCACAGAGTGTTTTCATTAGGGAGAGGGCCAAGATCATCCAGGAAGGTTCCGGCCCATTAATACATTTGAAACGGCGGACGAATGGGCTGGGGTGGTGGTTGTTGGAGGGTGGTTTGAAAAGGGGGCCGTGGGTTATTTTGAAAGGAGAGAATCCTGTGGAACGACCATGAGAGCCTTGGTGAATAAATACCCTGTGGATCATCTTAAGCTCGTTCTACTATTTTTTTTTTTTGTCCTCTCTCTAAGATCTGCAGTCAATTTTCCTGCAATTTGGGATAAATTGTTTGTGAAATCCATGTCGATCCCTCCGCTGGGAATCCATTCACAAAAGATAGGAAGAGGAGGACTACAGTCCTCAGTGAGAATGGCAACAATGTACGGAGGATCTGGTTAATGACATCATCTGCTTCCTGTTTAAAAGTTATGCTTTTAATACAGACAATCATAACATGCTACAGAAACAGATTCTGCATTCACACTCAAAGTAGCTTGGAATGATCAAAGTTATTCGTGAAACCATACAATGACTCTGACAGATGTTTTCACAAAGCCATGATATACATTTTGAAGTCTGGGGTCAATACAAATGCAGGAACTGAATTTCCCAGGGTTTGTATTACTTAACATGCTCTCTGCTCAAATGCATTCACTTTTCTGTACTGGACTGAAAAAACAAAACAAAACAAAAACATATACGAAGGCAGGTTGATTTAATTATGCTGAAGGTTAACTGCTCATCTTCCCTCTTTTTGGTAGATATGATATTTCCTCGGCTCACTTTTGCACCATTGTAGGTGTTTATTACCAATAACCACATCAAGCCTTCTCTGCTGAAGGAAAAGAAATCTCCTCAGGTCAGTTTCCAAACTAGTTAATATTTTATCCTGCATAGTGGTGTAATGACTGCTATTGATTTTTCATCATCTCTTATTAATGCAGTCTGGTGCCACTGCAAAATGCTAATCATATATTACACCCCTCTACATTTTTCATGTTAACTTCTTCAATTACTGTAACTAAAAGTACATCTCAATTCAAGGTCTTCAGAACCTGACAGCAGTAGCCACTTCAGAATTCTGCTGTAATGCCTCTCCCAGGAAGGTGTTTAATGTGAGTTGTTTTAGACTTTAAATAAAATGATAACAGCTCCCACAAGCCTGGGAAATTGCAGCCTGTGTATGTCTGCAATAATCATCCGAGTCATCTAATATATTAACGTGAACAGCAGAGACCAAATATGACCTTGTATGCTCCACTGGCCCAGCACACACCTCAGACAGCGACCCTGCCAATAACACAAAAGCTGGCCTGGATCCTCCAAGCCAGTACAAAGTGAGCTGTTAAAGCCTGACGTGTGTTTTGTCGTTGAAGCACGACAGGGAAGAGACTGACGGTAAGCACTGAGCAGTGTTCAGGGAGCAGAGGGGGTAAAAAGGCTCTGCAACTTGGCAGCAAGGATCGCAGTGTGTGCCAGCACAGCTGTCCGGCAGGCGTCTCATTCAGTGCTGCTCCCAACGTGAAAGCGACGACCAATCTATCACTACAGCAGCCGGGCACGCAAGGACACAAAGGTGTAAACCCAGCCTGCGGAGAAGAGGGGCTCAGCACTGCACTGACAGAGTGCAAGAGATTTACACGTCATAATCTCCCCTCATAGAGTTGCATTTACTAAGGTTTTTTCATTGGCTTGTCTGTCTATAAGGGAAACAGAATATTTTTACATCTTTATTTTATTGATGGGTCAGTTTTTGATTACATGTGATCTTTGGGAGTATTCCCATAAGCACATTCAATGTGTCTCTTTCACATAAAATGCTCCTTGTTTACTCAGCCCTCATAAGGACATCTACACATGCTATCTGGCAATGGAAAAGCTAGGGCAAAACTCAAATCACTTAAGTTTCTTAAGTATGTAATTCAGTCAACTGTTAATAACTCGCAGGGCGCCAGGCTTGTGGAATCCCTTTTGTTAGAAAGACAATGGCGAGAGAAGAGATTTTATGAGCAGGCGTTTCTCTCTTGTGCCAGGTTTTTGTTTGCACTTTCATTATATCTCTACTACATTATCTGATGCCTACATCCTGAGTCCAATCTCGCGGTTAGGTTTTAATCTCCTGACGCACTCAGCTCACTCGCCCCGCTGTCCTGTGCCACACAGGGAATCGGAGAGGGGTTATATTACAGCACATGAATCAAGGCAAAATGAAATGCACTCCAGACGCTTTCAGATGGTTTTAATTTATGGCTGAGGCCTGCGGATACAAAAAAATGCATTAAATGTAATCTGATCACTTTATTCGATGCTGAATTTATGAGCAATTGGACTCTGGCTGAGTGACTGATTTTAAAAATAGACCCTGTGATAGATTACACATCTTTAATGCTAAAATATGTTGACAGCATTAACTATAAAAAAGATTTGGAAATGTTATTTTTAGTCTTGCAAATAACAGGTGAAGTATTCCAATAACAATGATTTATATGAAAGTTAGAAGAAATTGTATTTACTAGTTGCAGCTGCTTTGAGATTAGAAAGATGTATTTAGTTTATTAAGCAAATAAGCGACCTTACAAAATTAAGATAAAAGCAGATCAGAGATATTAATAACCAGTCACTTGAGTAACATGTTTGATTCTTCCAGTGCCAGTTTAGCAGGGATTGACTTTCTCCATCTCCTCAGTTGTGGTCTATGTCCCATTGATGTCTCAATTGTAAAAATTCTCTAATTTTATGTCCTCAGAGATCAAATCAATTTATGAGAGCAGGATATCTGTCGTTGGACCAAATCCATTACGGTCAATCCAACCCAGCAGGGCATTTGGCTTGTACATTAAGAGGTCCACAGGCATTTACAGTGAAGTGAGGAGACGCATCAAGTTTTAATGCTCAAAGCCACAGAAACCAATGAGGGATTAGTCTGACTCATTACTCAACACGAATGCCTTGTGGCATTAAGAGAGAAGTGCAAAATGCTGTTGAACAAATAATTTTTTCTTCAAAACACAAGTGATCTGTGGTTTTTTTTAATCTTTTGCTCTGTTGAGCAGATAATGCATGGCCACAAGCAAGAACATTAGCATACAGTCACACCATTTGTTCAGCATCTGTGTGTGTGTGAATGCAAAGACTTAGGAAGTGCATCCATCAGCAGTTTCAAGTCCATGGTGAAAAACAAAATGGCCTCTTCCTTCCTTAAACTTTGACCCCTGTGCAGCTAGTGACACCTGGTGAGTGAGGATGTTCTACTGAACTCAAAAGGACACGTCTCCTTAATGCACTGTATGTTTGGAAAAACCATAAGATGTGTGCTATCATCCAGTTTCAATGTTAGAAAGAGATGTTGATGTTCAGCTTTTCTCACTTCCCTCCAGCCATTGTAAAATTAAGATCAACTTTAAGTTCTGTGCTTGTGTTATTCTGCCAGCTCTTTCACATCACATCATGGAAAAACACCGTCTAGTTTTCACTACCAGCAATGTTCCTTTAAGTGACACACCTGTCACCAATTTTTTTTAATCATGCTAGGGGATTGCTCTAGGGAAGGCTACTTCAGACCGAAATATTTCAGCAACTTTTAACCAGCAGGTTGACATTTTCTGCTTTTAGTGAAATGCCTTGACAGCTGTGGATGGCCATGAATTTTGGTTATTCCCTGTCTTTTCCTGTACTTCAGCCGTGAGGTTGGCATTTGTAGTTTTCAATAAAGCTACTCCACAAACCCTTGGTTGGATTGCCATTGTATTTTCTGTAGACATTCGTGCTTCCCACAGGATGAACTATTAATCCACTTTTCCTCAGCGCTACCAGCTTTTCAAAACTATTGACATTCAGCTTTATTTTTTACATATTCAGAAAATGTTACCATGCTAGTATGCTATGCTAAATTAAAATACTAAAAAGGTATGAACATTGAAGTGGCCTAAAAGCACATCAGCATATCAGCATTGTCTTTGTGAGCATATTAGGAGACTGACACTGGAAAGCCTATGAGGAGCCTTAGGCCTCAGTCAGACAGGCCTAGAGACTGCCTAGCAACCACTTGGCAACCACCGGTCGCTAGAGAAAAATGTGTTTTCCCCAACCAGTTCCAATTGGTTGCTAGCAGTCACTGTGAAATCAATTGCCAAAGCCCCAGTCAAAGAGGCCTAGAGACCTGTCACTGACCCCCTGGCAACCACCAGTCGCTAGGGAAAAGTGCATATTCAGAGGCCAGTTAGTGAGTGGTTTGTAAAAAGACGTATACGGTGCTGCACCTAAAACCTCCTTGTGATTACTTTGGTTGCTAGCAGGTTGTCACAGTGACCTGCAGGTTCCATGGAAGATGCCGACTTTGCAGCAAACACTCGCAAACTGCGACAGCAGTGACAGCCTGCAACCTCCAGCGACCACTTGCCAAACCAGTGAGGGAATACACATTTTTCCTGCCTGACTAGAGGTTGCTACAGAGCTGTTGGCATGGCAGTTTTTTTTTCGTTTTTGTTTTTTCCTCTAAATTTCACCAAAGGTACAAAGAGACATTAACTTCTTCTCTCCATATGAACTCATCGGATTTGCGTCTGTGTTAAAGTTTCAGGAAAAATGTCTTTTTCTTTGTAATCACTTGTTAACTTTTTTCATCTTAAAACAGGACCCAGCAGTGAAATAAACCAGTAAGACCTTTCCTTTATCCATATTCTATGAATAACACATAACTTTTAATAGCCTGTTAATCTTCACCATAGATGTCAAACTATCAGAAAAAAGCAAATATCTTGAAGTCTTTGTTCAAATCTGATGCATATAGACTGAAAACAAAGCCCAGGGATGATGCAATAATTCTAAGGGATGCTTGTGATAAATCTTTTCATTCTTTTGTTTCGCCAGCTGTACAGAAGCTATCTGAGAGTAATTGCTACAATTGTACTCTCAAAGTGGAATTAGATAACGCCTGTCTGGATGTAAACAAAATCTTTAGCAAACAGCAGAGCAAAACCTTAGGCAGCTATGTTTTGACAAGCGCGTGATGAGTGTCCATGCACTTCTGCGCTCGTTTGCAATTAGATAAGCTAACTCCTACCCAGAATTCCTTTCAGAGCTTACAACCCTGTCTGCCTGACTGCTCACACTGCTCTTCTTTTTATGTCAAGTTCTGATCCCTGTTTTGCAAACTTTCTTCAGTTAAACAAAGAGTGTTCCCATCTCTTTGCTTTCTTCACTGCAAGTGTTGAAATAGTTACAAGGACTTGGTGGCTAGTTCTGTAAAGACAGTGTGGAGAAAAAAAGAGAAAGACTTTTGGATCTTGAAGAAATTATTAACGGCTGTAGTTCAGAGGAGTGCTCATATCATGTACTGTGACAAGTGTGTGGCTCTAAGCACGTCCCTGCCAGCCTGGAACTCAGTGCTGCATTCCTTCCACAGACACCATTAGGGCTCTGAACTGGGAGAACGGCTCGTCATCACACTCACAGAGGAACAGAGGAACCCTGGTAACATTTCTCCGATTTGGCAGTGAAGTTTGTTTTGAAGGCTCGCTAAAGTGATCTGAAATTTTAGAGTTGCTTTTAGTCTAGAATATCATGTCAAGATTTTTTATTTTTTTTTAGTCTCCCATTTGTAGCTGAGAGACCAAATAAATGCTTTGATGTCTGTTGCTTGTTTTCCAAAAACATTTTTATTAAAAGTCACCTTAAAGTCTCATTTATCATTTTTATTTGTAATGAATGTGTTTCAACAATAATCAATGTAAAAAACAACAACAACAAAAAAAAAAAAAAACATAAATAAATGCATCAGTTCTATTTTCCATGAAGCAATTCAGTCTTCTTTTTTGGGACATTTTTTTAAAAGGGACTGGAAAAATGAAGAGAAAATTCTTTCAAGAGACACCATGGTGTTTAATTGCCCTGTCCTCTATTTTGAGGTCCAGACAAGAAAGGTTTATGCATTCAGAGATGATAACAAAGGAGCTTTGCTTTAGGCCGGTATGAGGACAATGACATGTCACTCATGTACACACACATCAGAGAAAGTGATGGGACTGGGGCCATCTCAGACTACCATAACGACCCAGCACTTTCCTCTCATGCATGTATTGAGATATGTGTGCCTTTGTACCTTTGGTCCATTATCTCTCTCTGACTAGGCCTCCAGCTATCCAGATGAGCCAGCGAGCAGAAGTTGTGCTCGACTGCGGACCTAGTGTTTGTCTGATAGGGAAAAAGAGGGTTCAAACAAACCAAGCCTGTGAATTATGGAGTAAAGCTTGCTCAGAGCGTTGTCTAAATTAGCCTGGTTACATATGCACAGTCATCCTCATGCCCAGAGGTCATACACCAACCTAAAGACAATGGGGGCATCACTCAGACATTCTGTGCTTTTGCTTGGACAACAGAATTAACACAGAGATAAAATGGCCTATTTTGTTTTTTATACCAATTTAGTGGAAAATTGTCCAACTACATCTGTGTCCAAGCTCTTGTTCTTGTCTTCTCCTGTCTGTCTGCTTGCAACTCGTCAAACACAAACTCACCTTTATCACTAAATGACAGGGAAAGGCTGCCTCTTCCTGACAGGTTATTATTGATCCTTTTCAATTTGCTGTCAAAGCTAGATCTGGCAAATTGCAGGGTTGGACTTAGCATGTTGTCCATCCATCCAGCAGCTGCAAGGCAGGTCACCAGCTGACCAGTCAAATATCTGTCTTAAAGGGCATTTCAGTTTTGACAGTGACAGCATTAGAGGAGAGCAGCCAGGGTCAAAAACAAACAGGTCTGTCTGTCAAGACTGTAACAAGAGGCCAGAGCCTTGTCTGCTCCAGATCACTCCTTCCAAAACCCAGAGGGGTCAATTTTTAAAGCAGTTGCTATTGTAATTTTGAACAGATATGTGGTTTGGTTAGTGTGGTCTGTGGGCAAAAGCACTGAAGTCACAGGTATGTCTAAAATTATGTTAAAGGAATAGTCTGACCTTTTAAAACAGGTTTATTTAATACAATTCTCATGTTTGTACACTGCATTCTTTTGCATGTAGTTTTGAGAAGTTTTGGCTGTTGTTGTAAATTAGCTAGCTGGATAACACAAAAATGTTTATTAATGTTGAAAATAAAGAAAATGAAATGAAAATAACCTGGAGTAAAAATACTAGCAGCTGGAATTTGTTGTTAGGATGCCAAACAACCAGCAGAAACTGCAGGAAACCATTGTGCTCAGTGAACATAACTATGAACTTATGTTTCTTGTAAAGATATTTAAATAAATAAATAAATAAACAATAATAAATAAATAAACAATAATGTAACCGTATTGTGTGATTATGGATTCTTAAAACTTTAATCTTACATTTATTCTTGCATTTTGTTACCAGTTCCTGGAACATTACTCAAAAATATTAATGTATTACACATTACTTGTTACCTTTACTAAAAGTAGCACCACTTGTTACATTACTTTTGTTGCAACATCACCTGAGATGGATTTTCACATAACCTAATTAACCTAACCTTAAAACCTGTACACATGTTAGCACAAGATCTTTGCAGTTTACCATCACATTTTTGTCCTGTTTTGGTTGAAAAGTCCACCCATTTCAGTCCACCCATTATGCAGAAAACTGAAGAACTTGTGTGCAATGCAAAGGATATATTTTTCTGATTAGTAACAGTAATTTATTACTATATTACAGTCACGTTTAATGTTATTACTGTGTTGTCTTACTTTGTACTACATGATCGCCAGCACTGCTGCTACCTTACCTTTCTTCTGTAAGGTAGCAGCAGTATGCGAAGCTAGATGCCACCAGCTCGTTATTGAATTTTGTGAACTCTTTGCAAAAAAGCAAATGTGCATGAAATTCCTTTAACTGGTGCCAATGATACATTTATTCATTTTAAGGGGGTATGCAGATGAAGATAATACTTGTCAAACATATCTCTAATCAAGACCACTTGTAACGATGAAACGACTTTACATCACTCTTAATCCTGTCTGTTGATGCTCTTACTTCCACTCCTGTTGCTTTTGGCTTCTCACTCTCACTGTCCTCTTGCCATTCCTCTGTATGCACCCCAAAGCCTTTAAGATGTTTGTTTTTTTTTTATTCCACCAATATACTACTTCCCATACTTTTGTCTGATGTATCTTCCTGATTAACAGATATGATTACTTATCACTTCCATAGGAGCCATTTGAATATACATTAGGGTCTCTGCAGCAGCTGACCTATTGTTTATGGGAGGGACTCATCAGGAGACTGATTTTAGACTAGCTGCCTGTGTTGTCTGCCTAAGCAGAACCTGGTGAACCTGTGAACCTGCAAACCTTGAAATGCAGATCTGAAGCCTGCTGAGGAGTGATGACAGCTGTCATAGCTGTGCGATAAAGTCAAACAAGGGAGAGAGCAGAGAGAAGGAGAGAGGAAAAAGAGAAGCAGCAACTTCAACACTTTTGTGCTGAAAGCACAAGAGGATTTTTTTGGGGGGGGTGGGGGGTATTATGCTGAATTCTGCTACTCAGCATAAAATGTGTTGGATTGAGAAATAAATAAAAGCAGTGAGTGACCACATGAAACACTGCTGCGCTGTAGGGGATTCTGCTCCCTTTGTTTAGATGCTAATATGCTGCTGTGATAGCAATATGGAATGAAGGGGTCCTCCTCTGCCTTTGATACACATTATCTCTCTGCATCTTTTTTTACCAGCCTGGCACAACAAGAATAGTATCCCTTGGAGAGTAAATGAGGCCCTTTTGTTGCAGGCTGACCTGCAGGCACTGAGCAGCCATTAACATAAGTGTATGGGTAATATCTAACATTGCTGCTTTCTTCTTTTGTATACAAGAGATAACAATGTCTTAATGATATGGTTTTTATTGTATGTGCAGTACTGGGTCCTTTTACTGGGGTATTGTATAGCTTTATTTAGACAGAGAATGTTTCCAATTCACATTTCGGTTATTTCATATATTATTATTTAATGTAATACCAAGATTATTCACTGAACATCATCTGCTGTTCAGGATCAGACTGTCTTGTATAGGTGACCTGGTCTGGTCCTCGGTTTTCTGTGTAAAATGAGCCTGCCTGCCACACACAGGGTCAATGCATTGGATCACTTTGCAAGCCACTATGTTGAAGGTGTGTGGGCAAACTTAAGAGAGAGCCCGAGCAGGAAATGGACAGGAGGGGATCAGAATGAGTGATGGAGAGACAGAGTTTGACTGGGAAAAAAGGAAAACACCAAACTAAGAGCAAGGACCTTCTCAAGTTTCATTTTAATAGCACAGGGCCATTTTTCTCCCTTTACGCAAAGCACAGGCCTGGCCATTAGGGCCTCTCGGTAGAATGTGTAAACCTCCTGCTATTAAAACCACAATTTGCACTGTCAGCTCCTATGAGCCAAATCTATGGCCAAAACTGCAACCCTCCCCCCACCTCAGCACGACGCAGACCCCTTTTCCCCTTTTGTAACAACTTTCAGGCCACAATAACCATCATCAGTTAAAGGCGGCGGGTCCATTACACTTCCCCTGTTCACACAGCTCTGCATTAAGCTAATATTATCTATTCCCAGAGTGGCCAAGCCCTTCACACACCCCATCAATTATTAATCTCTCTGCTCACAGCTAATGTTTGGTTTGAATTATTTAAACCTATCTTCATTTATCAATAAACATAAATGTTAAACAAAGAATGCTGATGAGCATGAATTACATTGTAAAATAGTTTATGAGATTATTTGGATGGGAGTTGATTTATGGATGTCATATTCAACGGTAATGTTTCAAAGAAAGGACAGAGGATTGTAAAGGCAGGCAGAGGTCTCACACTGGGGCTGGTCATCGTGTCAATGCTTTCAGCACTTCAGCACCAAGTCACATTTCAAAATGTATCTTGGTGCTCATCTTATTCTTTATTAATGAATGGATTCTTTCATGACACACGTGAATCCAAATCTGTGTCCCAGATATTTGCTCTTGTTGAAAGCTCTTACATATTAGTCCAGTCCTCCCCAGGGTGCCATTACAGTTCAATACCCCTGCAGTGAGAACAAAATGAACCCGCGCCTCTGAGATGTCCAACCTGTTAAAAGGAGAAATGAGCAGACATGAACACAACCTCTCTGTTGGGCCTTGCTCTGAAAGAGAGTCCTATACCACCACAGCTATTTGACTAATGAGGGAAAATAGGCAAACGTCACAGTTCTCCCTAAGCAAACACATTTGGATATTATGGATGACCTATAGAGGCAGGAATAATACAAACCCTTAAGGTTGTGAAAGATCTCAGCTTGGGGATGGATGCCTGGAAGACCGATGCCACCCAAGAAAGCCACAGTTACTGTAGAATTTGTGAATTGCTTGCCATCATGCACTCCAATAAATGGTTTGGAAGATAAAAGGAATGAATACAGACTTTAAATAAAGTATACTTGACATAAGTTTAGAATTTGTATTAGCCAAAGAAAGTCTAGGAGGAAAGTCTAGTGGAGTGTTTGGGATTGCGTTACCTCCAAAAGACCACTCTTATATTCAAGCCATCTGCTGTTATTCAGTCTGTCTGAATGAACAGATTATGTGTCTCACAAACTTATACTTTTAGACCCCACCCATTCACTTGTGTCCTCTGTAGTGGAAATTGTGTTTCCATAATCTCCTTTTACACTTTTGAGCTACTCTATCAATCACTACTCTATTATAAAAAGGAATGACTCACTTTCTGGTGATACGTCATGTGCTAGGCTGGGTCCTGCAAACTTCCTGTTCTGTTCCATCCAGGTATAAGAGCAAGCACATTTTATTGAAAGACAACAGAATAGGTCAAAGGTCCAAAGGACATTGTACCAGAAGTCTTCTGGTTTGTTCAGATGCATCTTTGCATACCTAAGGCGTGCCGCCATGTTCTTTTTAAAGAGAAGAGGCTTTCTCCTGGCAAACCTTCCAAACAAGCCATACTTGTTCAGTCTTCCTAATTGTACTGTCATGAAATTTAACATTTAACATGCTAACTGAGGCCTGTAGAGTCTGACATGTAGCTCCTGGGTCTTTTGCAGTTTCTCTGAGCAAATATCTCAGAATTAAAATTTTGTACCTTACTTGAAGACCATATCACATGCCATATCACCATATCACCAGTAAGAAATATGGCAAAAGATAGAGCATTCAACCAGAGGAGCTCGTCCAAGATTGTCTTTGACCTGCCTGTAACAGAGGTAACAAAGAACACAGGTGTCCTTTGAAAAGTCAGGCTATTACTTCCCAAAGTCTGAGGAGGTCTGCATTAATGTGAAAATTCCTTTTAATGGTCGCTTACCACTCACTCAATACTATAATCCAGGTTAGACAAACCTTACTGGCCTAAAGATCTTTGTGCTTCTCCATATGGTCTGACGCTGGTTTTTAAAGTGTACCCAGGGCAAACACCTTCAATTAACTTAAATGGTCAGAAAGAGTGCTGGGATGATCACAAAATGATACAACAATCCAGCATTGATGGCTTCTGCCTTGCATGTGAAATATGCTAAGGATACCAGAAACATTTGGTTCAAAAAATAAAGAAAATATCCACATCCAGATTCAAAGATCAGCAGTGATCAGAAAGTACAATAGCTACAAGGGTGCATGTCAAGCAGGACCAAGAAATAGATGTTGCGTGTGATTACTCACTTCTTTGAATACCTTTATTCAGTCTGATGGCAAAGTACTTAAGCAAGCACCGAAATTAAAATAAAATGTTTTTAACCCACAATAGGTAAGAAGTCACAAAAAAGAAAAATAAATTGAAAAACACGTTTCTTGTTTCCCAGGAGAGTACGAGAAAGAGCAGCTATGCATTTACTGTCACACCCAGGGGTGTATTTCTGCATGTGCATCACTCACTGACATTTTACTTCCATCATTACAATCCAGATTTGATGCCCCTCATGCAGTACCTCGCCACACCACCTAAATCTCCACCCTCCCCATCTCCACGCTGCTGTCTCCAATGTTGGGTAAACAAGGCGGAACCCTTGTCAGCGTGGCTAAGCTGGTGGCTCATGACAGAACGCTGAATGAGTGATTTAAGGTTTCAAGTGAGCAGCTTTCACAGTTAATTAACCTGCTGATGGCTGTGCATGTGTGGAAAGGAGCAAGGGATTCATGGGAGGAAGCCCTCTTCAGTTGCTTTGCCATTTCAAGTTAAGACAGCCACACACATTACTGTGACACTGGGCCTAAAGTCATCAAGCAGAGTGATCGCTCATTTGTTTCCATGGAAGCTGCTTGTTCTGCAGGTTTAGCCTTGTCTTCTCTCTTCACCTTCAAAACATAAGACAAGGGATTAAACAGAAACATGGCTGTCTTTCAACACCGAGCATATAGGATGTAAAGATGATAGAAAAATGTATGAAACACATACTGTAAATGTGATTTTTAGACTAGTGCAAGTCTGGAGTGCTGTAGTGATATACAGCTTGTCAAAATGTGAAGTCATATCAAATTGTTAAATAAACATACAGTGCATATATTTGGACGTGATCTCATTCATTTCACTGTAAAGTCTGACAAAAAAGCCGAAGAAAAATTCCCACGTTCCAACTCAGTAATTATGAAAGCCCTTAGCCACTCACTCACGAAGACTTGCTTCCTCTGGGATGGCAAAATACCAACAACTACATACTTCACTGCTTTGAAACTTTCAGAAAGTTGAGCTGCATTTAAATGTGAGCTAATCATGATCCACTGTAAATTTCCAAAGCATCTGCCATTCACTCTGTGAGGTCATGGACGTCCAGGGTAAATGTGTGCCTGATCTGCCCTGGGTCGCTGCAATTTGAGAAAAAAAACACTCACACTTTGAATGTGGAGCATTAACAGTCATCAGTGTTCTCACACTCACCCCAGGTTTCTTCAGAAACTTGATCTCTGTTGTGCTGAAAGCTGGGTTTTCACCTGTTAGCAGATCATCCACTGGTTTCTGTGGTCACTGTGTATTTTTCTCTGGTTTGCCACCCAGGCAGCATTGCATTTCAGTGGGAGGACAGTGTGTGTGATTCATGCCTTGATAATTGCAGTGTATGTCCTCTTATTATTAGCAGCTGACTACCGGTATTCAAACAGATGCTATGTGCCCTAAGAAGGATTTGTGTTTTTCTGTAGATGGACCGTGCCATGAGTTTATATTATAACGAATTTTGATGCGATACTTTTAAGCTAATCTTTATTTCCATCAGGAAAAATGAATATTTTTCTGGAACCAATTAATCTAAGTGTAAATGGACACGGCACTGACAATCTACATAAATGTTGTAATTGTCCTCCAAGATAAAGCTTTCGCATATTCATCTATGTGGCAATAATGTAAAATCTTACCTAATTTACATGATCCTTGAGGCAGTGCAGCAAAACAATTTCCAAGTGAGGACGAAAGCTCTGATGAAACCAAATAAGAACATGTAAGTCATTATTGACTCTTAGCCTTTTTTAACTACTCTCCTAAGGACAATATAATTGTCTATCCATGTATATAGCTCCAGGTTGTATCAGATTGCTCTTTGATGAGTTCATGTATGTAGTCTCAGTAAACTGTACAATCATAGGTTGTACTGATATGAAATGAAGGGTAATCGGAAAAGCATTGCAAAACTAATTTCTCTTTTGTATCTAATTATTTATGCTTTATTTAATAAGTGCAGTGATCAACAAATTTTACAGGAGAGAATATGCTGCATTAATATATGCTCCATATATATGTAAAACCAGATCATTTGTTTATTGCAATTATATATCCAGGCACATAGGACAAATATACTATAAAAGTATAATTTGTTTATTATCTTTCCTATGTAAAAGACAGACTTAAACTGGTCAAATATTAAGGGAATTTGAGATGTATACATACATAAATTTTTTCCAAAGGGATATTGGTATGTAGAAAAAATGTAAAATGCCACACTGCTGATCTATGGGACTCAATGATGCAGCTCTCTTCCAAGGCACTCTGGGACGCATTTAGGACATACATGGAGAAAACAATGGTGAGTGTATTACCAGAAAAGATAAATCTATCTCATTAATCCCTTATTCTCCCAGGCTGGAAGACACATTTAAGGGAACATGCAGAAGCAGTACTGTGTGCTAGGACCTCTCATGCAGATGGGCAGAGAGGAGAAAAGGAAAGGAGGAGGGGCTGTTGTGTCAATCTGTGCATCATTAGACAGTGCAGTGACGGCAAGAGGTAGAGAGGGATTACCAAGATGTGGCTTTCACAACAAAATGATCAATGATGTCTTGTCATAGAAAAAATGCTGTATGCCTTCTTCTTTGAAGAAGTGCATTCAGATTAAAAGACCTTTTCGTCACATGATATTGCAATATAAGCAGAGCCATACTTATAATTATGTTACATTTATTTTAATTAAGATTTTCAGTGTTATGGTTATTTTTAGCATCTTTTCCTTTCATGTCTTTTAAGTTCGTACGCCCTAGATTTCCTTTTCTTTTTTCTTTTTGAAATTCCTGAAGGCTTCAAAAGTCAAAATGAAAAATCTTTGGGCTTCATGGATAAAAAAATTTTTTGGAAGATTTCTTTAAATGCAGTGAGCATTGTTTATGCTGTTTATCACCAGGTAAGAGTGATGTTTGAAAAGTTATTATTATGTTATTGAACCTTTTCTACAAATTCACAACTGCACCTCAACCATACTTGAGGTAGCAGAAATTAAGCGAAATGAATGCTACAACCATTTTGGTCGTAGTTACTGCCTTTCATTGATTGTGCCGTGCTTGGCAACATTTGAAAATTAGTGCTGGTTGTGTTTTCCATAATGGATGCTGCTTGTTCTCAGTACAGGGACCTTGAGGGTGAAGAGGGTTGAAGTCTAAAGTTCAGCCACAGTATTTATTGATTAGGTTGAAATCTCCCTGTCAGTGGTCTTCTGGCCCACAGTTCCGTCGTATCACAGGGCTACGTGTTCAAATTACCACCAGTAAATTCGATTGATTTCGGTCAAAAATGACATTGATTTTTACCCATCTGAAATAGCCAGGGAGTCCATAAAACAGATAAAGAGGTCATAACAATTTTACCAGCCTGTAGAATTCCACAGAAAGATTTAAGGGGTCATGAAAGCCTGATGGTTAAAAAGGAAGCCCGCAAAAGGCCAACAAAATGTACCACGGATGCTGCATTACAAATAGCTCCATCTATGAAGTAGTTGATAGCTGAGAAACAAAATGTACTGTTGAGTTTATACGAAATAAGAGTCCAACCATAAAGTGTTATTTTGGGATGAACAGAGACCCATTTATTTTGGTTAATAGATTGAAGAGGAACACAAATGAAAGTAGACTTATCAGTGTAACAGTGGACAGACATATGAAGTTCACCACAGACCTCAGTGCCTTGTAAGTGGGAACCTTAGCAATACCTCATGAGTGAACACCAAATGCTATTGATTCATTCCTCATCCAACCATCTTGAACATATTGCTAACTTTTAGACAGGGTGAATGTGTTTCGGTTGCTCTCTGTAAACACATCAATGGGTCAGCAGCCAGGAGTGGTTGTCTTGTTGACAGAAAAAGAACTATTACTAATTTATTTCTCATCTCTCCCTGGTCTGGACTAAGAGCTGAGGATACCTTGTCTCAGGGCCAAACTGGATTTCAGTCCTGTCAACTTTTTATTTCACTTGTCAGAATGGAAATGGACATACAAGTGTTTGTTTGCCCTTCTGTCGTCTTTAGCTGCATAGGCTGTGAGAGGCCTTGTGGAGGAAATAGACAGAGTGCAGATTTTAAGGACCTCCCACTTCATGTGAGAGTGTGGGATTTGCAGGAGCAAGTAACTCTTCTTTGTCTTCTTCCTCTTGAGACATCATTTACTCTTTTAAAGAAAAATGGGAAAGAAAAAGTGATCGGTGGAGGTGGATATAAAGGTCTAGGGTACACAGTTCTCCATCTCAGGAAAGATGATGTTCAGTCCTTGTCTGGCAAACAGAAAAAATAATAAACCTAAAAAAAAAAGGTCATGCAGCTTTCCAAATCAGTAAAACCAGATGTTTTGGTGTTCTGGTATTCTTGTCAATCCTCCACACAGATCAAAAGTATAAGGTGTATTTGATTCCAGAAATGTGTGAATTCCCTAACAGATTTGTTCAATGTAAAAATCAAAGCTGAATCAAATGATTATTGCCTAAACATTACAGATACTCACAGAGATGTAGGCCTTTTAAGAAAAACTTACATGTGTTTCTGTGCTGATTTCAAACATCTAACCATTTCTCTCTGATGTATATGTTGAGCTAAGCCAAATCCACACAATGACATCAGATTATTCCTCTCAAAACCATGAAAATAAATATGTCTTTCTGCAGCCTTGGCTTTGAGGTTTGTAAGGTTGGAGCGCTGCAATTTTTCAACATGCATGCAAGGTTTTGTCATTATTTCACTGATTTATCTGAAAATAGTGGCTTTCACTGTGTAAACCACCGAAGTATAAATGATAGATTTGTAGAAGATGGAGAAGACAGCTCAGCTGAACCATGAAGTGAGTTATGAAACCAAATTTAAATTTCAAGCTAAATGGACATCAGCGGATCAGCTTCAAATATGAACTCTTTGCATGTCTCTGATTTTGCAGTCAGTGTCTACTACTGGTCGAAAGTAATTAAAGCATTTGCTGCTGTACTTTATTTACATTTTTATTCTATTTTTGTTTATTTTTTATATTAAACATTTTAGAAGGAAATAGTGTAATTTGTACCTAATAGTCCTCCACATGTAAGGCTTCATTTAGTAATTGCAGGTTCAGATTTTACATGCATAAGACCAACAAATAAAATATCATTTATCATTTACAAACACTATATACTAAACTCGTGAGCAGTTGGAGTTGCATTTGGAATCCACCTGATTAATGCAAGTCCAAGAATTATTCTTCCTGGATCTCTGTTTCAGTCTCCACCTGTTCCTGAGAGAATTATGTGCATCTATAGCTGCTAAAAGCTGTTTTATGTACTGAGTAAGCAACAACCTCCGAGCCTGAAAAAACAAAGGTGCCAAAAGCTGCAGTTCCTCTAATGGCCACTTACAGCTGGATCAAAAAGTGAGTCACTACCCCACTGACTCCCATGTTAAAATACACAACTTTTATCAGAAATAAACATCCAAACATAAAGTTTTAGTCACTGTGGTGATTTTTTTTTTAAATAACTCACCAGTTTAAATATTATTAAGACTGAAAGATTAAGGGCATAGCAGTTTTGACTGACGAGTGGGTGCCTAATCATGCAGCTGTATCCAATAGCTGGTGTCACTGAACTGGATCCTTTGACTGTGTTTGTGGTGTCGGTGCCTTCTCTGGCAGTTTTGATGCAATTATAGGGCAAATGATATGGCTTGTAGTGGGGTTACCTGTACTATCAGACCATCAGCAAAGTCTGTCAGTGAAGTCTTAGTATTTTATTTTGATGTTACCTAACCCTGTTTACCAGGTATCCATGTATTTGCGATGCACCCATACGCTCTATGAATGCACCTTGCTAACCAAGGTTGCATTAGCTGATAACTTGGCACTCAGCCACCTTTGGTCATGTCACTTCTGGCTCTAAAAACAAGATGGTGATAGCCCACACTGATGCTTCAATATGGGACCAGTGGGTCACTTCACAGCAGTTGAACTGGTGTACCTGACTAAGTGGCTGGTGAGTGTACTTCTATACTTTTGCTTTTAAAGTTGAATTTCAGATAAATGCAAGGCTTATTTTTAAATCAGTATATTTTAAACTGTGACATTTGCATTTTTACTTAAAGTAAAAAACTTGAGCAGCTATGTCATCCAGCGATAAGTACTAACAAAACATGGTCCAACTCCTGAACTGATGGAACTTTATAATGCTTCAGAGCATACAGTATGTGCATACATTGGACCTGAGTAAATGCTCCTTGCATGTGAAATATGCAGATGAATCAAATAACAATTGTCTGTTGCTTGTGATGTGTCCAGGTAGAAATGAGTTCTGCCTGAGGGGTGGAGTCCATGTCTCTCCCTCTCTGTCAGACAGTAAGGAACCCAGCACTAGGGAACTTTAGGATGAGCCTTTGTTTTGCTCGACTCTCCTCTTCTAGCTCTCCTGTCACCCTTTGATCATATCAGACTTCTTGCTCTCTTCCTCACTCTCTGTCTACCCTTATGGGTCTGATGTGAGAGAAGACACATTCAGGACTGTGGCAGGAGAGAGACAAAAGTATCATACTCACACCCGTCTGTTTCCCCCCACAGGGCAATTTCTGCTGTCACCTTCCAGCCCCCACCTCCTCAAGACCCTCACTCAGGTGACAGGAGGTATGAAAACACTCGGGGTTATTCCCAGACACAAGAAGGCACTTTTCCAACAAGGTCCTATATTAGTCCCCCTCCATGCACCATCTGTGGCATCCTTCCAACTAAGACTTGGGTCCACACCTGTGGATATTACGCCATACAGCTGTCAAGGGATGTCAAAACTTGCCAATCCCCTATCAAGGCTTAACCATTTTAGGAATGAAGAAAATTTCTAGGGTTTATTGTTGCATTAACAAGTCTTTAGCCCATTATCACTGACAGCTAAACCACCCAGGTGCTTGTCTTGTCATTGTTATTTGGAATCATTCACTCAAACGGTGGCTAAAATATAAAGGCATGTGTAAATTTAAACATGGCAAATCTGCTTGGGAAGTTGCGTTTTTGCATATCAACGTTAACAACTGGCCATTATGCCATCTCTTTGTCTTATTCCTCTTATTCATTTTAGGCACTGCATCGATTTTTATATTTACTCTGGCTCTGCTCATATATCACTCAGCTCTTGTCTTCCCCCAAGCTCGCTGTAATGCCTCGGTCCAAACACAGGAAGTGTCAGCCCTCTACTATACATTTGGTGCTGCTGCCCAGTTTTAAATGCCCCAAACTCTGTCAATAATATTGATGTAATCCACAGGCATTTTTGAGTGATCCTGCTGTCACAGAGACATAATGACAGGCAGTGGAGGCCTGATTGGATCTGCACTACAGCGAGGTTGGCCGGCGCACAGCCAGGCATTGATAAAGTGTCACAGACTTCAGTGCTTTGATTAGCCCTTCGACTAATGCCATGCTAAGCAGAAACATTACTCTGCCCCGCTAGCTATACAGCTAGAGGAGGGGAGGGCTGACTGAGGGAAAGGGAGAAAATATACTCTACAGGGAAATTAACCAATGCGGATGAAATGGTGTACCAAGGAAATTCTTGGATAAATTAACAACGCAATTACATTACATGACACACTGCAAGATGGATGAGGAAAACTTGGCTGGTATTATGTTCTGTTTTCCAAATTGCAATTTATTTGAGGGCTCTAATGGATGCCGTATTAAAACATCTTGGGCTGCGGTCAGATTTCATTGTGTGTCACCCAGATGTGATTGATGACCTTCTCTTCCACGCCCCTCGACCCCTTCCCACCCACATCCTCTCTTGCAACCCTTTAGTTCTCCCAAGTCCCCCCC
>VUQI01012316.1:68690-81395 GCA_015106735.1 Paratilapia polleni
AGCACCAATTTAAAAAAAAAAAAAAAAAAAAGCCTTAGCCAAGAAAGTGGGTGGCTGTAGTTTAGGAGTTAGAGTGTATTAACTAATGTGAAGGTTGGTGATTCTTCCCTGGCTCCTGTCTACATGTTGACGAATGTTTAAGATGAACCCCAAATTGTCCCTGATGCATCATTTAGTGTGTTAGTGTGTGTATGTGATAGATAAAGCACTGTATGGACGTGTGTGTGTGTGAATGGATAAACAAACATATCACTGAACTAGTCTAAGTTTTGTCAGTTCCCTTAGTTTTATTGGCACAAATTACATGTGGTTACAGTAAACAGTTGCTAACAGCAGTAATGACTAGAAGTGTGTGTGGTGCAAACCCATTAAAACTAGTCATGTAAAAGAAAAGTACAGTTTGTACCAAAGGAGTCTTTCTTCTAGTAACTCCTACTCCCTTTTATATTCACTTAAGTGTTGGATTGCTAAATTTCTCTCTAAGTATCAGAACCCAGCTAAGCCAAGTTCACATGAACTATCTTTCCTCTGGAACTGCTCCATTCATGCTAAGTGTTGCACAGCCTTGTGGGATGGAAAGAATTACAACCATACAGTAGAGCCTATAAGCCAATCAGACATTGGGAGGTTGTTACAGGGGTACGGGAAAACAGCCAAGCTCTGACAAGCACCAATCTAGTCCTGCTGGTGAGATGATGAGGCCAAGAAATAAGATAAAGATTATGTCAAACGTGTGGTAGAATCTCCCCCCACAAAAAAATAAGATTTGATCCAAGCAGATTTCTTCCTCAGTGGGAGGAAATGACAACCGACAGATTAGACATCTTCTACTGTAATCTGTACAAAGCTTTGAAATATAGGTCGACTACAGGCCAGACTCTTTCTTTCCTTCTCTGTATGTCATCCAATCACAACCACACAAGTAAAATGACCAGAGGAATTAGCATGGCTAAGAGAGGCCTGAAACTAACTGTTTTTTGTCCGTCAAGCATCTGTAACAGTTGCAAAAGTGTGTGTGTGTGTGTGTGTGTGTGTGTGTGTGTGTGTCCTGTGGAAAAATGTTATCCTCTACCTTGCCATCATTACTATAACTTGTTATGATCCAGTGAAATGGTGTGTCACCGGAAAGCCTCACAACCCTGCACCAAACAAGCAGCACATGTGTAGGAGGCTGAGGATTGGCATATCTGGAAAGCCTACTACATCCCCTCCTAGAAAAAAACAACAACAGAATCTAAGGGAAAATACAAGTGATAAGAAACCCGTACTGTTTATGATTGTATTGACAAAGTATCAGATTTCTTTGTTAGATGCTATGTAAAGAGTAGATTCTCTTCAGAAGCTTGTTTCTAATGCATTTGCAGTGTGGATCATTATTGCATATGCACCAATTACAGTATGTCTTAAGAAACAGGCATTATAGTAAGCAGGTCATTTTGCTATCTGAATTTTAAAGCAATTTGATTTATACATCCAGTGCTCCTGCAGCATTGAACTCCCTCAAGACTAAAAAGTGGGACCAGAAGAATCTTTTGATGCTGTTCTCTGTGAACATTGTACAATTCCCCAGGGTGTCTATTGTCCATGTACCATACTGTATCTGTCCAAACTGTACCTTCCCCACTCTTCTGCTCCTGTTCATAGTCAGATGAGAAGAAAAATGTGCAGGTGTGTTATACTTTTTTTTTTTTTGCCTTGTCATCTTTTTCTGCAGTTTTCTTTCAGAAGAAGAAGCACATTAAGGAATATGAAGTTAGTTTTGTCGGCAGCGTCATCCATCCTTCCAGTGATCAATATGTCTTATTCATTATCTTATAGCTTTTTGTATTGACAGTTTATAATTTAGCCTTCTTTCTTTGCCATGATCAGTGTAGTTCTCTTTCTCTGGAACCTGTACATGTCTTTGAGTTGACATTCCACACTGTCTGTAAGCCCCTGAGCTGTGATGACCCCATGCTGAGGCTCCCAGGCCCCACCAGAAGGGCCTGAGGTGCTTCACCAGGGTGACTTATAGTTGCTCTGATGAGAGACACATTCATTTACACTGACACTCACATGCACTCTCATGCAGACTTGGAAATAATGCATAGGAAGTGCATCAGGCTCATGTATGCATCACACTGCATGACACTTTTTCAGACAGATATGATGCATTTTGTTAACCAGCGAAAAGTAATTGGAAAAAAACTGAAATATATGAACTACTTTGTTAGAGTGACACTTTTTTAGAAAAACATACGTAGCACAATTCAAATGTAATCATCACAACCTGAAATAAAAAACAGGAGGTACACAGTGGCAAACGCCAGTACTAATGGCATACACCCTTAATAAATCACTCTCTACACAATAGCAAGCGCACACACCTGCGTACACACACCTGGCCACCCGTTTACTCACTCTATTCTTGCTGCTCCAGAGCCCCACCCAGTGTAGAACAAGAAGTGCATGACGGTGCTCTCTTGGACATGAGGATTTAATAGGTGACCCTGGGCTGCATGCTGGGTCCCCCGCTGCCTGGGCTCATCCAGCCGTAAAATGAGGCACAGGCAGGACCCGGCTGGTAATGAGAACTGGCATTTTGCTCAGGATAACCTCGGGAAAATCGCTTCTATAAATACCTTCTATAAATAAAAGTGTACCTTGGCCCAAGACTGCGTAAGGGGCTTTCTCTGAAAAGGTCATCTATTGCCCTGGCTCTGCCACAACTCACCATGCTCTTGTTTTCCTCCTCTCTAATACCTCTGCGTCTGTGTCTTGGTTCTCTGCATCTTTTTCTTTTTCTTCTTGTTTTATAAGGTCTTTGTGTTTTAACTGTAAAGAATATGGCATTTTATTATTCATGGCATGTGACCCTTGGAGAGCTCCTTCATCCTCCTCCTCTCTTTTAATGATTCTCTATATCCTTGACCTTGGTCTGGTCAGGACATACATCCTGGAGTGAGAAAAAGAGAAAAAAGAAAGAGCTGAGGTAGAGAAAGTGAGATTTAACATATAAAAGAATGAGTTCAAGAGAGATATGAAACTCAACAAATTTGCTAAAGCATGTTATGTAGGAACAGGTTTTAGAGTTTGAGTCACTAGCCCTGTGTTAATTACTCCCCTAAAGGCTTGTGTGTGTCTCTGTGTGTGTCGACACCATGGCCATGTCTCATTCATCAGTGCCACATCTAATCTATTAGCCTAACTCTAGCCACTGTGTTCTCTGTTATCCACATCAGACTTCAAAGGTGTGTCAAAATCTTCCATATATGAGTATTGTGCTTTTAAGTGAGGATTGTTTTCCATGAAAAGTAAGAGAATCAGGCATGGACAAAGCCCTCTAGAGGCCAAAGTAGTCATGACTGAAGCAAATGAAGTAGCCAGCTTATGCTATCATAGAAAATGGATGAATGGGTCAGATTATAAAAGCTTCAGTGTGTGTTACTAGCTAAATAACACGTATTTCACTTGTTGATAAAAATGTTCCTAAAATTTCTAACCAGTGAATTGTGAAACTTCACTTTTTGACAATTTTATTTCATACTTTTTTGTCAGCTTTTTGTTGTGTTTGTCAGTGTTTCTGTATAAATTAAAGACAAATATTCTTCTTCTTAAGCGCTACAAACCATTTGAGTGGCAATTGGATTACCTAAACACTGAAGTAAGTATTCTTTTTTTAGACTCTGACAAGCTGATGTTTTAAAAATAAAATGTACATTCTGTGGTTTATATTGACAGACACAACAACTATTTGAGCACAGGTGAGAGTGAAAGTGGCACCGTGTACACAAAAAGGATCTGAAATATTATATAAAAGCCCTTTTATTCATTCCTCATCCCCTCCCTCCTTCTCTGTGGGAGATTTCATGACACAGAAGGAGCCAAGGACCCTCTCTGCAGGCCAGGTCACTACTTAAACTTCGCTTAGCCCCTGTTTTTCTGCCTGTGGGCAACTTAAACTGATTAGCCTCAACCCTACTAGGACTGGCTGACCCCCCAGTGCATCCAGTACCACTTATTGATCAATATTCATATTGATCCCAGCCCCCTATGGTGATCAAGGGTGAATGTTTCCATTGATTTGACCAGATTAGAGAAGACAAAAGGTTGCCAAATCAGTTTAGATGCAACCTGTCAATGGGATATGACAGCAAGCTGCATGGGGATTTCCAGCACGGATTAGATTTGATGAGTGTTAACTGTGGAATTGATATAGCTGTAGGACTATACCGGTAGCTAATCAAGTAACTGAGTATGTTAATGCAGTCATGGTTGGCCTTTGAATACATGAGGTTTTAGCCACTGATTTAACTGACTAAACCCAGCGTTAGATCAAATGCAAAAAATTATAGTTTTATTTATGAGATCCTGCTGGGTTTTGATAAAGGAAGAAAAAAGAAGATAACCAGTGGAGTGAAATATTTATCTAAAGTTGTTTAAAACACATGACCCTATTTGTAGTACTTAAGCAGCTGTGGAATTGGTTATGAACTAAACCTGCAGTTAAAACCCCCTGCTCGTTCTGTCAGCATGTTGAAGTGTTCTTGGGCAAAACACTGAAGCCCAATTGCTCTTCATGCTTATGCACGGTGATGCAAATGATGATCACCATGTGTGAATTTGAAAACTGGGTATATTGTAAAGTGCTCACATTCCCAGTTATAGGATTGTTTTTCATATTTACCATCAGTAGGTTAGTAATTCTAATAGGTTCGTAATTCCAGTTTCAAAATGAATAAATAATCCCTATTTTGTTTAAGTTAGCAATCAGTATAGAATTAGAATATTAGTCTCTGTTAGCGTCACTTGAAAATTACGATTGTTTAAGTGCAATGCTAAAAAATAAATAAATATGAAATAAATATAAATATGAAATAAATAAATAAATGAAAAATAATTTCACTTTTTTTCGATGTCCAAGTAACAGAAAAGAAAACCTTAGGTTCCACTCTCGGACAGGAATTCATCTGGTTAATTTTTTTATTATCTCAGTAATAACACGCAGATACTTACATGCAATGACCCTTTCAATTTCAACACCCTGAGCTATTTTGTTCTTAGAAAGATGCAATATAAACTGTAGCATCTGATTGGATTAGCCTGCATTTCACATTAACTTAAACTTATTTTTCAACTTATTGATATTAAAAATATCAAAGGCAGACTCAAGGGTTTTGGCTACAAAAGGGGGTGAGCAATATACAACTGTATCTTCTGAATAAAAATAGAATATACCATATATAACATATAACACCGCATATAACAGAAAAACTATTTATATGTTTGGAAAAGATAGGGCAGTGGCCCTAGTATGGAACCCTGAGGCACACCTTCTGATACATGATGTAAGGGGAAAGAAGACAAAGCAAAGTGGACACATTGTGTTCTAGTTAACAGGTAATTTGAAAAGTGCCTAGATAAACCAGTATTGTATAGACTATCCACCAAAATAAAATAGTCAACTATGTCAAGTGCTTTGGATAAATCAAGAAAATGATGTGAAAGAAGTGAAATGTGGTCTAACAATAATATAGACGTGAGATGGGCATTACAAAATGCCCTCAGTCTAATTTATTTACACATATGATAATGTGTTAAAACCAGCCTTGTGATACACTGGCAACCTGTCCAGGATGTACCCTGCCTTTTGCTCTATGACAGCTGGGATAGGCTCCAGCACCCATGCAACCCTAAATTGGATAAGGGGTCCAAATGGATGGATAATGTGTAAAAAATACACTTCTAATGGAAATAAAAAAATTACTGATTTGTATGAATTTGGATTATTTGCTTTAGATGCTGCTTGTGTTGTCTGCCTGCTGACTGAAAGTGTGCCTCAGAAGACTACATAGACAATATTTGTTCTTCACCACAGGAAGACGGCAGAGAACACAAGCAGTTATACCCCAGCAGACAACATACTCACATATGCATTCACATACTGTGTGTGCTTGTGTTGTGCATGCACGCACGCCGAATCTTTTAGTAGGCCAAGGGAATACTTGCTTCCATCCCTATTAAAAATTGATGTTCTGCGTGGGACAAAATGAGTGAATAAGTCATGAAACACTGACAACACAACACTAGAAGAAACAAAAAGCATGTGGACATTTGCAATGTGTGATGTGTGAATGTTACCACAGAGAAAAGAGAGAAGAGAGAGATACAGCTAGTGAAAAAGAGAAAGGGATTCCAAGGTAACGTCTGTGGTGGTCTAAATGGAAAAGAGTATTTATGACAAATATATGGCCATTATATTTAGGGCTTTGAGGTGCATAGACCCCACTATGTTCCTTTGCTCATTTTGCTCGAATAGAGATGGTTTATCCATACCTTTGCCTTGGCTAGCTATATGTATGATTTGGCAGCTTCTTGCCAGACAAATAATCCCTGGTGGATCTCTTCTCTTTGAGAGCTAAACAACAGTAATTGAAAGATCATGGTTCATTGGCTGACATTGGCTCTAACAGCTGTAGAAATGGCTTCTTCTTTTCCGTTGTCCCTGGTGATCCCATTTTGTGGACATCACTTTTTTGGGTCAGTGAGTTAATCCCAAAAATATGTCCTGCCAGAACCTTGCCATTTATCTGGGTGGGTACTCTGTGTCAAGCTCAGCATGGCTAATTCTCTCTGGGACTCCCCTCTGCTATGGAAGACAGACCTGACAGGCAAACTTACATATTATCACCACAGTCCCCTTGTAGAGATCTTTGAATGGTCCAAAACGGTAAGTCAGCCATATGTGACAATTAGGACTTCATACTACAAGTATAACTTACAAACATACTTTTAATGTAATTAATTAAACTACCTAGGGCCACACATTTCATCTGCATCAGGGTCATTTATGAGAACTGAAGTTATTCCAGTTTTCACTTGATTGATCATAGTGTGCCATAATGTTTTGGCAACTTCTCAGTTGCCCCCCCACAATTTCCAATTTAACAATTTTTCAACTCTCTTTGACATCCAAAGAAGAACTTACCATCAAGCTGAAAACCATTTAAGTTGATCGTACAAAGTCTAAACGTACTTACAGAATGCTCCCCTCCCCGCCCACGCCCTCAAAGCAAAGTGTATTTTTCAGTCCTTTCTGGAAGAAGAATTCATAGGGCTGTCAAGAGCCATACGGGGGTTGAATGTGGTCATTTATAGGAAGCCGGCTGGAGCACAAAAAAAGCAAGAGAGGCCATTTTGGTGCTGTCAGTGGGTTTTGTGGCTCTAAAAGGCTGTGGTGATGTGCTCTGACACTTGGGGTCTTGTATGGTGCTTTTAAGAGCTCTGCGTGGGCAATCTCTGCATCACACGCTGCCAAGCAAGACAAAAACATACCTGTCACTAGCAAACAGTGCTGCTGCACTTAAAGAGATGCCTACATGCCAGCAGAGGTCTCGGGGTGACTTTGTGACAATTTTGTTGTACAGTAAAGCTTTTTTCTCTGGCTGAACATGGCTGAAGCTATAGTTCTTTCTGTGCCGAGACATTTGTTTTTGTGACTGAAACAAAAAGTGAGTTTGTTGAATTGTGTTGTGGTTGAGAAGTCAGCCATTTTGATCTGTAAAGTGTTGGAATGTAATAAAAGATAATCCAGTTTTGACATTTTTATATTATTGCTCTCCTAGCGTGAATAGCAATTGGTCAACAGGAAAACAAATAATAACACTTTGTTCACTTCTATAATATTTCACCTGAAAATAATTGCTTAGTCATTTTTATTTGGCTCATCATATAATTTTTAGTGAAGTTTGCATCCTCCCTATTGTAATGAACTGTTTTTAACTGGAATCCACTGCCTTACGGGAAGGTCACAGTGTGCAAAACAGACAAGACAGAGGACAAAAGAGAGATAGTCCTCTGCTAGACCCCCCTTATTTCCTTCCCTCTTGCTTTCTCTTTCCCCTCATCCTCTGCTACCTTTACTTGCTGCCCTATTAACAACTGGTACTGCAGCTTTAATTACGCCCCTGTGATCTCCAAGAGTGGCGGGCACGTGTCATCTACTTCCCAGGGGAGCCTGGGTAATTACCAGCATCCATCCAAGGGCTGTTGCTCCTGTTCCTCCGTCGCCGTGGTGATAATCACACTGCCGCTGCTAACATCTGTTCCTCAGGCGAGAAGTCCAAGTGGCCTAAGCCTGTCACACCCTGCCTTCCCGTGTCAGGCTTGACCTGTGACCTCACCCATGGCTCCACTGGGCTAATTTGTTTACTTTTCGAGACAAGAAGAGACAAACCAGAATCCCACCAGAATGTAAAATAGTGTAGGTTTGAATATGGGCACTCTCTGCATGTTAATAAATTGCATGGTATGATCAATGGTCTGTTCTTTTAGGCTTCATGTTTGGTTGATCGTTACATGAATTTAGCAGCTTTGTGGTGCTCAACACATTTGCCATTAATCCTAAACCAAATTAAAGTCTTGCATTTGCACATTTCCGAGCACTAGTCTGTCATTGTTTTCAAATCCTTACCTAGCGCTTAACTGTTGTGGTTACCACAGAGGTTAGCTGGCCAATTTGAATCCTCACCAGCCAGTTTACCACAGTCCCATGGGGTGTTACGGAGCCTAGTTCTGTCCAGGTCTGGCTGTTGGACTTGGTGATGTTGCAATTTTCTTTGGACCTACTAAAAGGTGGTCCTCATGAGGACCAGTGGTCCTGGTGGTGATGTTCCTTACCTCCTCACTGGTTATGTGATGCATTTTTAGTGATCCTGATAGAAGGATGTTTGAGAACTTGCAAAACTGTTCTTGATCACCCACTTTGGATAACAACGAGGGAGGCAAAAATGTGCAGAGTTCAAGCAAATGATAGCAACTTGGCAGACAGCCAATCAAACTGTGAGGTAACAGACATCAAATTTGACCGTTTTTATTGCCAGAATGGGCATATTAATTTCCCACACTCAGGGCGCTTGACATTGCGAGCATGTCCCCACATAGCAGTCTTAAAAGCACCATTAACAACTTCTATCAAGCTACTGACTGAAATTGTAGAATAATGGTATATAACAGCACCCGAACAGGATTTTTATGTCATGCATTAATCCAGAATTAAAATATTAAATTTCAAATTACTTTGATGCCTTTAAAAAGAACACACCTTTCTGGTTGGTAAAATGGGTTTTAGCAGGTTGTAATGGGGATGGGTCAACTTCCCCAAACAAAGATTCTCTCTTCAGGACTTTTGTTTGAACCCCACAGCAGCTGTAAGTGAGTGCAATTCAGGTTCTTTTTTTTTTATGGTGATATTAGCTCTGGTTGGATTAGGATTTTACAGTAAAGCAGAAACTTGTCCAGTTTCATAGACATCTCATAGACATCTCTTCAAAACCTTCCTCTCATATGCAGCACGTTGCATTTCTTGGCCAAGTTTTCATGGGAATAGAAAGGCCTGCTTATGGAACAGGAGCAATCAGCATACAAATCCTCAGAGACCAAAAAGTCATTTCCCTCTTTCTCACTGATGAGACCCAGCAGCAAGTTTTGCCCCTTTCTCAAACTTTTCCCATAATGAGAGCGCTTAGACGTCTCTGACCACACTTATACACAAGGAAAAGAGGGAGGATTAACTGTGGGTACATTAGATGAAGGGATAGGTACCCACTCTAAATGAAGATATATTGCATATTTGCAGCAGATGAGGTGGCAAAACTATAAAGCAGCGTGGAGGTTTAAATAATGAAAAGCTAACTGATCAAAGGGACAGGAAAAGTGATGTATTTAAGCAGGTCAGAATCTTTAAAAGCTGTTTTATTTATGCGCTTTTTAAAAGAAAGTCATAGTCAATATTTGGCAGCTGTGACATTAACGAGCAACGTATTATAAGGGAGGGGGATTCATAAATATGCATAAAGATATTAGTGGGGTGTTAACAGTAAGCACCTGTCTACTTAACCGTGACAGGAGCTGTGTGAGTGACTTTACAGAGACCCCTCCTCCTCACGGAGCCACATGTGTCCTTCTTTACTTAACGTCGCCTCTCCCTGCCAGTGACAGTGCTGCTGACAACCCACACTTGGAAAAAAAGAGAACATGTTTTCAGAGATGTCAAACAGTGATGGTGAAAGCTCAAGGTTAGAGTTGCTCGTTCACTCGTTGGCTGGCACATACGGCAGCCTGCCTGCCTGCCTGCCTGCTCTTCCTTTGCACTCTATGAATACTGGCTATTCACATTGTGAAATTAATAATGCATTTTCATATTTTTTCCCATCTCAGGATGTGGGGAATAGCATAGCATCTGTCAAGTCAACTTCTAAATCCAAACTGTCGAAAGTCAAAGGGTTATACATTTTTTTTCTTCTGTTTTGTCATTGAGAACTGAGAAGCTGTCAGGGGTATTAACTTTGACAGTGGGTGCTTCTTTACCATTGGCATGTGCATAAGTATGTCAGAAGTTTTATGAAAGAGGGTTAATCATCCTCTCTGATGATGCACAGGTTGTTAAATATCTTCTTCCAGTTATAAAATGCAGACAAATGTTATTTTGAATTTCTGCAATAGCCGATAACCAATTGTGGCACCCGTAACAGAAGAAATATTTTTTTAACCCATTATCACAACCCAGTGCCGTTTAGAGATAGCTTGAACCCTTCCCATCATTAGACCACTGCACTCAGTATCATCATTACACTGTTTGAATTCATATTAAGAGGCAAAATATCAAATTAGTTGACTGGATATGTATGCATTTTATGCAAGTCAAAGTCACACTGGAGTGGCTGTCCTTTGTGGACAGTAGGGGATGAAAGCAATGAAGAGACAGTAGGAGTGAATGAGAAACAAGGAGAGTGGAGGAAAAAGATGGCCATCTGGGATGACTCAACATCTATGTCAGGGATTGTTGAATGTAACACATGCATCTCTAACTGTCACACACTGTAGGATGCCAGACTCAGACAGATGCAGGACCAAAGGTGCTGTTGTTTACTGCTATGTTCCTTCTCTCCTGCCCTCCCTTCATCCTCCCATTCTCTGTTTGCCTCTACGGGAGACAGGCCCCCTCGTGCTTCAGTAAGACAGGTGCTGTGTGGCTGATCTGAATGCGATGGCAGCAAAAAAAAAAAAAAAAACAACAATCAAAAAAAAAAAAAAAGAGTTCTAGCGAGGAGATTGAGGGTTGTAGTGGGTCAAAACCCAACAAGCTGTGCTGGAAGGCTTTGCTCTTTCTCACCTCTCCATTTTTCCTAGCACCAGGTGGTGTGTTGCCTGCTTCCACCTGCTCAACTGAAATGCCACTCTGCCTCTCCTGGACAATCAACATGTGCCATGCAGATTACTTACTAAGGCAAAGCAGCAGACAAGGAGGTTGGTAAACATGCTGACCTTGTCACAGTTGACTTGTGCTTCCACTGTGCCTTTAAAATAACTTTGAAAACTTCAAATGTAATTACAGGCACAGTGAATGATTTTAAACTGTATACAGTAATGAATCTTTTGATACTTTTTGAAATACTTTTATAACAATAACTATTCCTTATGTGCTTCATCAAAACACACATTCTCAGACTTGAGAGTGTGTTATATTGTTCTCTCTTTCCTCTCACCCATCCGCTGTATTTGTTCTTTTCTGTGTTTTGTGCTCTTAAAGACAGAGAGATTTGGGCCTCTTGCACCACTTGGGACCACTGAGAGCCAACCTTCTCAGACTTCTGGCTAACCTTCATGTTCGATCAATAATTCTCCATAGAGGCTCCATCTTTGGAGTTTGTTTGTTTCTGTTCTCCTGCTTGCCTTGCTACTTACATCACAGCTAAGATGATGAAATTTATCAAACTTGATGCTTTTAACCCAATATGAACTTGAGCAATTCAGAGAGGAGAGCAGAAAAGATTATCTTAGTTTCAAACACATAACAAAGTTGTGTATTTTTGTCGCAAATGCAGCCTCACTAAATGTCAGTTGGGTAGTTCTAATTAACTCTTTACGCAAGAGGGAAGGTTTCCCACTCACCACCAGCTATTTGATACCCAACAAAAAAATACCTTTAGCCTGGAAGATGGATGGACCTTGGTTGATCTGACAGAGGTCAATGATTTCCCTTCCCATGTCAGCTGAGAAGTAAACACCAGGACACAGGCAGCTATTTCAGCTCCATGTCTGGACCCATGAGCTCTGCTGTGAAGCTTAAGATCCCTATCTCTGAGAAAAGAAAAAGAGCCTGCCCCCCTCTCTCCCCTCCCCTTCATCCCTGCGCCACACCACCCCATCCTCTGTCCTCTTACTTTCATTACGCATTTTTTGTTTATGCTTGGGCGCAACTGTGGCTGTTCCTGATGGTTTGAGGTCAGGCGTGACTGGCCACGGGTTACTCTAAATAAATACACATGGACTAGCCAGGAAGGAGCGGGTAGGCTGTACTTGCTGCCGAATCACCCTTGATTAATCAGCTGGCAGATTCAGGGTGACTTTTTGTGTACACTCTCCACCATCGCCACCCCCCCCCCCCCCCCCCCCCCCCCCCCCCCCCCCCCCCCCCCCCCCCCCCCCCCCACCCCCCCCTCACCCTACCCCTAACCCCCTAACCCTAACCCTAACCCTAACCCCTAACCCCCTAACCCTAACCCTAACCCTCACCCCCTCCCCCTAACCCTAACCCCCAACCCCCAACCCCAACCCAACCCCCAACCCCCACCCCCCCCCCTCCCCCCCACCCCCCCCCCCTACCCCTAACCCCTAACCCCTACCCCTAACCCTAACCCAACCCTAACCCTAACCCTAACCCCT
>VUQI01012319.1:3418-20791 GCA_015106735.1 Paratilapia polleni
CTGGGAGTGACTTCCTCAGTCTCAGCTGACTGCAGGTTTCCCCAACCTTATGAACAGTACATTTGCATAATGACCGAAACTAGCACCACTGACTAACAATGGGCTGTGAGGTCAGTTTAATGATTAGGTCGCTATGTCCAGATGAACAGAATCAACCTTCTGGGAACTATTCCCTTTGACTTTCAGTTAGATCCATGTCTACAAAATTCATAAAAAGCCTCCCAACCAGCCCTTATTTGCCTTTCAACATGTACCATATGAGTTATTAGCTTTTTGGCATTTTAAAAACTGAGGTCCGTTAATGTTTACTTTTTTCCCATGACATTTAATGTGCTGTATTTGCCCAGGGTTTGTCCTTCTCCGTTTATTATTTGGTGGCTGATAATATAACTCGAGATATGGATGTGTAAGGCCACCTTTAGACCTCTGAAGTTTGGTGCACTTTATTTCACCAGCATTTAATTTGCTAGTCTACTGGATTTAAACATCAAGCTTCAAGTGCGGATTTTATATCAAGTGAATGTCTATAAAGTCCAACCACTTGTGCAAAACTGTGGAATTAAATTTTTTAAGTTGCATTCAGTCATCGCTGCAGCATGCACTCACCCACAAGTGAAAACATGTCTGCAATCATGCTGGCCTTTATCTTTAGATCCAAGGGTGCATCACTGTAAATAAGCACATTTCACAAACACACAAATCATCATCATATACTGTCAGACTACAATGCTTATTAGTAGACAAGCACTGCCTTCAATTTGGCACCAATATTATAAACATATTTTGAACTTTATTAAAAAAAAAGGACTTAAAGGTATGGTAGTGTACAAAAGTCTTGAGCCACTCTTCATTTCTTTAAAATTTGCAGGTAAAATGGGAAATAGATGATAGTGATTTATTCATGTGTAAACATACATGGAAATACAGTATATAAGGCAAAAACAGAGTTTGGATGTTGGCTGCCTTTTGTTACGTTCTCTGTCAAGATGATCCCACATTGCTTCAATAGTGTTGAGGTCCGGGCTCTGGGGAGGCCAATCCATGACTGGTAGTGTTCCATTGTGTGTTTTTTTTTAATCCAGGTATGCTTTTACTGCATTGGCAGTGTGTTTGGGATCATTATCATGCTGAAAAATAAAGCTGTTGTCATTCAGATGCTTTCCAGATGGTTTTACATGGTGGATCAAAATCTGATTATACTTTTCTGCATTCACAATTCCATCAATTTTGACAAGATCCCCAACACCATTGACTGAAATGCAGCCCCAAACCATGACAGAGCGTGTTTTACAGATGGCTGTAGACACTCACTGTATAAGACCTATTGCCACTGATTTTCTTGTGGAATGTACCTCAGCCTTTTCTCCCTGTTTTCCTTCCTTAAGAATGACTTCTTGACAGCCACCCTTCCACTGAGATCATTTCTGATGAGGCTTTGGTGAACAGTAGATGAATACAATGAAGGGCAAAATGCATCTCTGAGGTCCTGTGTCAGATCTTTGCTGGATATTTTCCTATTTCTTAAGGACATGACTTTTAGATACTGTTCATCTGCTGTAGATAGTTTTTAGGCCTTCCACTTTGTCTTTTGTCCTCCACTTGTCCAGTTTCCTCAAAATTCTTTAAGGACACACTGCACACCATGTCACCAAGTTTTGGAGTCACCTTGTTGGTCCACAATTACTATTTTATGCCCGTCAAACTGTGTTATCTATGAGATTTTTCATAGATTCAACTCTTTAGTTGAATCTATGGGAACAAATGATGTGTTTTTATGACAGGCTGCTAGTAACAAAGTGCCTAAAGATACTTTTTTATGCTTGAATGATTCCTAGGTCAGTGTTAAGGAGCTTAAAAACAAATTCCTCTGAAAATGGTCAGGTACAAGGACTGGACTGAAAATGAGTGAAAAAGCAGTCAATGTCCAAAGACAATCTTTGAAAGACCTTCAAAAAGCCTGGAGAACTATTGCTCAAGACCACTTTTAAAAAAATTACAAGAAAGTCTGGCTCCTTGGAAGGAAAATATAAAGAAATGAGGGATGGCTCAAGACATTTGCACAGTACTGTATGTTTTCAGAAAGAGATTCTCCTGAAATCACAAATGGCAACAATTAAATACAGTAACTGAGTCACTCACCAGGCCAGGGAAGGAGAAAGATTCACCTCTAACAGCCAGGGTTTGAGGCTGGAGTCAATGAGCACATCAAAACCATACAGTTCTAAAGAGAGAAACACAAAATGAATCAAAAGGCTTTTCACTGCAGACAATGAAGTCAGTGGAGGCAGGATTAAAAAAAAAACAACAACCTCCAAGATCTGCTCAGTTAAAGGATGAAGGATATCAAAGTCACAAGCATTTCCAGAATTCTGTCATAACCCCATTATGTGGCATCTGGCAACACGGCCTATGACTTTCTGCTATTGATTACAGGCATGTTATATACCCAATCACTCAAGAAAGAAACATTCACCAGTGCCTGCTACTGAGGGATTGGCTCAAATGCTTTAACCAAGCACATATACATGAAGCTGCTTACATAAGATGATGGATCACAAACAAAGTGTACCGTCAATAATTCTGACTGGAACAGTTAAAAGAAAATCTACATCGTGTCATTAGATATTAATAAGTAGGACAGTCCCCTAATGGTCACCAGAAAGAGCTCCAGCCCCATCATAAGTTAGTATCTTGTTCAACTAGGAAAATTAATCCAGAGATATAAAACTGGAGCCATGACAGTATATTACAGTGGCAAAATCTGGGGAATTAGAAAGCCTTAGACAATATATTATTATAGTGTATATTTCACTCCAGTAATAGTTGAGCACTGATTGACACAATAAGAGTGGCCAGGCAGTTCCCTGAGTAAAAATTAATCCACTCTATCCCAATTATTTTCTCTCCTGTTTCACTGACTGATATATGGCTCACTGTGGCACGGTTGCCCTACGTGCCATATGAAAGCCCTCACACTCTGGGGAGTGTCACCCAATAAGCCAACGACCCATCGGCCCCAGCGGCAGTGTGCAGGGAAACCGCAGTATTTTACAGGGATAGCGTGAAGCCCAGCCAAAGAGGCAGAGGAAAAATCCTTCTAATGGCACTTCAAAAGAACAGACTGTGTTAAGAATAGGCCTGGGTGGTTGGAGATTTCAAAGCTGCCGTAAGCAGCACTGTTTGTTCTAACATCTCAGGTCAATGCCAGTGTTAAGCACACAAAAGCCAGCATGACAGCAACCAGTGGCTCGGTATTACACCCAGTATCACATTGATAAAACCGAGCAGATCAAGTTTAAAAGGATGAGTAAATGTAATCAGGCTCAAAGATATGTAATGTTGTATGTAGTTAAAAACTCATGAAGTTAACCATTAAACAAACCATGTGCTGTATGGGATGTGTATAGTATGTATATGTAGCATGTCAAAATAACTTGCAGATGTTGGATATTTAAAAAAAAAAATCTGGAGACAGAAGTCAAGTAAAACTATTTGATATTCATCAGAAACGGTCAAGAAGTTTTATTCATTTTGGTAGAAATGCAGGTCTTTGTTTATTACGTAAAATTCATTTAAGAACGAAATGCATTTCTATTTGAGGAGAGACGTTATATTTCCCTTTCTGTGAGTGATAAACGGGTTATAGGAGCGTATGTTTATAAAAGGTTATATGGATTTCGTTATAGGGCAAAAACATGACTCATACAAACATGTCTGTTTGGTGTATGTAATTTATAGGTTACTCTCATGCAACGTAAAGCTGCCTGCTCCATTCATGTTTGAATGAATGCACTGTTGTTGAAAAAATGCAACAGGCATTCAATTTCTGTAAGAAACAAATCTGCTCTGGTCAAACAGACAAAAATGTTGAAGTGAAACTGTAGTACAGGATTCTTGTTAGATTTAAATAAGGTTGGTAAAAAAATTCAGCTAAATAAGTTTATTAGATTTACCTTTTTTAATGATGTGTTATTCAGATAGCTTGGGACACACTTTTAAAGTATCTCTTTACATCGGGTTAGCATAATATCAGTGGGTCACTGTATATCACGTGCACTGGGAGTTGAACTTATGGTCGTGTCATAGGGTCCAAATTGGTGAAAGTGCAAACACTATTTTTGTGATGGAAATGAGCAGAGAGCAGAGTCTGCCATGTGTCCACAAGCCAAGAGCTGCAACATAAGCTGCCACTGACATCTTTAACTTCTTTAGCTTCTGGGGATGGACGGGACCCCCACTGCTAAGCAGGGTTCACTTAAGCAGAGCACTAGCATTTTATTTTCCACTTGCTGGCTTATCCCATTCGATCCACTTTTGTAGAAACACGCAGACTGAGAGTAAAAGAAAGATGGCAAGAGTGCCTCTATATCATAAAGCATTATGCATTAGGATTGGGGACAAGAGCGCTGGAATATAAATGGGTTTAGCTTACAGTGCCTCATCAGTGGCACCACAACAACAGGGGAAAATCGGGAGGTGTTACACCACCTCACCAGCCCCCGAAGAAGCAGGCTCCATGTGCCACAAATTTTCCCCCAATTAGGAGCAGACGCCACTCCTGCCCCATGAGCCTGCCGAAGCGCTCAGTGTTAGACACGTTTGTTCTGCGGCTCGACCGCTGCCAGGGGAGCACTTTTAAATGTGCCCGCAGAGAGCCCACAACAAGCATCACAGACAAAGAGACGAGAGGCAGCGAACATCCACATCACACTCATTAAAGAGGGAGGGAGAGAATAAATATGACAGAGGAAAGGGATGATGAAGAGCATTTTCTTTTTTTCTTTTTTTTTTGTTATTGGATGGGCGCTGCTGGAAAATTCACCACAAGAGACAAACACCCAAAAACAATGATCTCCCCACCCTGCCCATGCAGCTTGTTGGTCCACAATAACAACAGCAACATAAAGCATTTCCTTCATGTGTGTTTTCTTCATAGCAAGGTCAATTAAATTCAGAAATAAATTACTGCCGCTAAACTGTTTCGCTGCTGTTGCAAGGAGCTTAACAGACAAGCCTCAGAGCCACAATCCAGAAAACACTCTGAAGACAACAAATTAAGTTGCTGTTAACACTCTATGGCGTTATTGTGATAGTGGGACCCAAACCATTAATCATTCTCAGAAACACTCAGTTACACAGCAGCTGCACTGTCATCACAGGAATACAAACATTGTGCCGCACTGAAGTGTGGGAGTATCTGACAAATGTAAGACAGGGAGGGTGGTTCGCAGACGGGAGATCCAACCACACTCAGCACTTAATGAGGGACGTTCAGTGAAACACAGGACCAGTAAGTGGAATGTTTTGTGTGTAATAAAATAGGCCTTTGGCTTGGCTAATCAGATCTTAGTCAAAACATCTCGTAATCAGCATCTCTCAGCAAAAAAGCCTGTCCATTAATCACACAGCAGCGGTAAGGAGCTGCATGGGTGGCATTTTCTCTCCACAGACACACACACACACACACACACACACACACATTCACTTACACTCACTTCTTACAATGTAAAACAAAAAAATCTGCTGTTTTTATTTCTTCCCACATGAGACATTACGAAGCTATAAAAAGATTTTGTTATAGTATGCGCATTTAGATACACCGTGCAATTTGAGCAAAAGGGAAGAAATCCAATTTGAAAACAATAAACATTGTATTAAAGCCATTAATAGACATTAAAATGGCAGGGAACAATTTGCAGTAAATTAAGATTATAATGTGCTTTATGGTCTTGCATGGCTCCCTTCCAGACAAGCAACAGACTATATTAAAACTCTAAACAATGGCTGCTTTTATCAGAGCATTCACTGAGCTAACACACATGTATTTGTTGCCATTCTGCATTCTGACACTTTTTACCTGTTTACTATTACCGGCAGGCCAGGAAGAAGGCTGGGTGTACTGGTGGCTGTGGAGTGGGAAAGTATAATAAGGATAAGTGCAAGAGGAGAAGAAAGGGAGCAGACAGTGGCTGACTGACTGTGACTGCCAGGTGGTTAGGGCGGGTTTTATTTCAGGGACAGGAAAAAGCCCACAAAGATAGCAGACTGGACTCCCTGAAGCTTAGATAGCTTGAAGCTTGTATGTTTGGAAAACCCATAGTTTACACTGGTTCCTACATGTTCCTGTGTTCATAATGTATGCAAACAGAGAGAGGGAGCTTGCATGCAATATGACTACACTGGGAGAGGCAGATCAACAGAGAGAGGATGAGGGTGGTCTTGTGGAACTGTCAGTGTCTGTCTTTGGAAACATAATCCTGTAAACAGACTATGAATGCTGTAATTAACTTGCTTGAGGCCATCTAAGACAACAAAATTACACTAAATTCAACAGTAAACTGATACGGATGAAGTACAATAATGGCCATGTTCACAACATTTGTGAATTATGTGTCTTAATCAAAAGGTGCAGTACCTAACTGTTATTGTTCAACAGGTCGATACATGAAATGGGCTTTGGTTTGTACACTGCCCAACCAATATAAATGTAAACACCCTTTACCAATTATTGTTTAGTTTTAGTTCAGTTTCAAAGTAGGCCATGAAGGGAAAAAAAGGCAAAATAGTCTACACATTAGTGCAAGATCAGGTTCAGTTGTTGATGCAAAAGTCTGGCTTACATATACTAAAACAAGTCCCAAGTCTGCCCCTTACTGTTAACGAATCTTCTGTGGAACATTTTTGTGAATGCATATAAAAAAACACAATAACAAAACACAGGCAGATCTGACAAAAATAATGAATGAGAATAGGAGCAAACCCATTCTTCCATTCTTGTTTTTCACTCTTACGCCAAAGATATGTCATCAGGTTGTTTACAGTGTCTCTCAGGTATGTATGAAAGTCAGGTTGAGGTTTGGTAAGTAAATACCTGCATGGTCAACATTCACACCCTGGGTTAATGTGTGTTTTTTCAACCTTGCAGTGATGCTCAGCGTGCAGATAGCATCTTTATGCTGGCGAATGTCTGATGGTTATATTGTGCTGATATGCACCCAATACAGCCCAAACAACCACCCATCGGAGGGCTATTACGTCTAAGAGGCCTGTCAAAACTGCAGAGTCCTTTATTTTGCTAACGTCTGAGAGGTGAAAGAGAATGTGAGCATGAAAGGGCGAATTATAAACATAACAGCAGCAGAAGAAACAGCAAGAGAAGAGGGAAAAGAGAGTGAAAAAGAGGCAGTGGTGCTGAGAGAAGCTAGGCCAACGTACTCGCTTTCAAACCCAAAATCTCAGAAAGGCTGCCAGACACGAAGAAAGAGCGCAGACAATTAGTGCCAACACTAACATGGGTAATGGCTCCAAAATGGAGTTCACACGAGCCCACTGCTAGGCAAGACTAGCCAAGAAAACAGTCAGCCTAAATCAGGCTGAATGGCAACAGAGGAGAGGAAGCAAATTCCTGCTTCAGTCAACAGGCCCTCCACGACCCGGCAGCCAGTCAGAGGGCAGCAACAGGCAGGAAGGCTCCACACTGAGGAGTGAAAGTCTACAACTTCAGCATGGTTCAGTGGACAAACAGCATGGAGGAACTGCTGGACAATGAATCTGAAACTGAAGAGAAATGTGAGGGGTGTGGTAATGTGTATGACTAAGTATGTGTGAGTGCTTCTGCACTGTGAGCAAAAGAAAAAAAAAAAAAACGAGATTTTTTCCAGAGTTCAGATTTCATTCAAAAGAAATTCTTGAGCAGCTACAATTGTGCTGATGGCCTTCACATTCAGACTAGCCTAGTGCAAATTCAGTTGGGAATGCAACCAGATCTCATAATCCACACTGGCTGTAGCAGGTGTAAGCACATTTGGGGGGCTAGATTGTTTTAATTATGACTGAAAAAACATTTTTAAGAAGAATATGAAATGATTACCAAAGCAATTTGTCTTATGAGGAACAAACGTCTTGCAGGCAGTGGCTATCTGTAGCTCAGCACTCAGCACAGCTTTGATGATGAGATCCTCAACTTGTTTCATCAGCACTGCAACCGGAAAAATTAAAACAAATACAATATTAAAAAAAATAAAGATTAACGGATGTTATATTTTTTGAATACTCTGGAAGTACTTCAAACATAATTCCTGTGATCTGACAAAACTGACGTTCTTTGATAAGTGAACTACAATAAATGTTAACTCCTATCATCATTGCATGGATACTAAAATAAAAAAGAACAAGGTGAAGGTCTGACTCACATGTGGTGTCCTTCCCCTCCTGCTTCAAATACCTCAGCACTGCACTCATACTCCATTTGTTCCCATAATCCTCAACTTCAGGGTCATCGCAACTGAAAAGGAAGAAATGAGCTTCAAACACTCCAGCTGTAATAAATGGATGAGTCAGGGGGGGGGCCTTCCAGTAACAGCACCACGTTGTATTTTGAACACCGGGGGAGGCTTACCTGACATAATCACTGCTCTTTTTGTTCACACTGTAGTTGGTGAGATGCATGAATGTGTTCTTGATGTTCTTTGAAGTCCTGTCATACTTAACTGTGGCAAATCTGTGGAGGAGCAGGGTTTATTTACACAAGAAGAAAAAAAAAAACTTAAACCTAATCCAACAATTTCACTACATTTCTATCTGCTGTAACATCCACATTCATAAGACACTTGACTCAATAATAAGGGCACTTTGGAAAGAGATTAGTTTCTGGCAGTGTTCGAGAGGAGTGGATGCCACATGTGCAGTAATGAGAATTCCTTTGGCACACACCATGTACCTGAATACCAACACATCCAAAGGAATGTCAGGAGATAAAAGTAGGATTCAAGATTCGGCCATGATTTATTGCACACAGTTGATAATGAAGCCAGCAAATAAGAGGGCAGTGGCACTCTGTTTCCAGCACGAGCACGTACCTCTATCAGAGCGAGGCGAAGAGCCAGTCATTCTATAAATCATCAACCCTCTCCTGACCTACTCGTGTCTGATAATAGCCTTTTCTTTGTTAAAGCAATTATTCACGCTCTGAATAACCCTGACCTAATAAATAGAGTGCAATTACATAAACTCATCATAAGATATGATCTTTGAGCAATGTCACAATCAGCAACATTTGATTAGCACATCCTACAACTGAAACAATAGGGTGCTTTGTTTCAAAGTGGCCAAAGCTACAAGCTCCACACAGGCAGTCTGCAAAGTTTAGGATGCCCTCTTGTGGGCGCTGATGGAAGACGAGAAGCGAGAGGACCGGTTGCTAGTCCTTCACAGGTCTCACATCAGCACCTACAGCCAATTTAGAAAATGTCAAGTAATTCCTGCCTAAACAAATGTATATCAAAAAGGAGAGTGGCATCACTTTAGGAATGCTTCATCAGACTTTCTTCACCATCATCTCTTGTGTAGATCATTTGCAATTGAGTAATACTACATTGTATGTAAAAAAAAAAAAAGTGAGTGCAGTCAACAATTAAACTGTAATTTGAATACAGCAATAGTTTAGAAACATAGTTTATTGCTGTGTAATTACACTCTGCGTGATGTGACATTTAAAACTGTGCAAAAAAATTGCTGTAAATTGATAATCAGTGGTTGAAGTGGTTGAAGCCGAGGGACAAAACACCTATGTTAAGTAAAAATGTGGTAAGTGGGGGCTAATTCTTCCACACTGTCCATACAGACTGCAAACAAACAAACAACTGTTTTTGGGAAAAGTGCCAGCATCAATTTCAAGCTTTAGTCTTAAAATGTTTTGAAACATCTAGTTGTAGCCCCATTTCTATTTAAATGATGAAATGATATTTTAATATGCAAACAAGAAATTTGAGATTTTATGTCATTTATGTTATTTTGTCAAAAAGGTAGAGTGCCCACACTGGGCTGTTGAGGAATTGCTGCTCTAAGTGAAGGAGTTTAACTATCTCTGCATCTTTTTCAGAAGTAGGAAAGTGACAGAGGGATTGGTGCAGCATGTGCAGTAATGTGAACGCTGTACTGGCCTGTTTTAGTAAAGAGAGAACTGACTATGGAGGTTAAGCTGGTGATTTACTGGTCTGTCTATATTCCCACACTCACCTATGGCCACGAGCTGTGGGTAGTGACTGAAGGAATAAGATCACAGATACAAGTGGAGGAAATGAGCTTCCTCCGAATGCTGTCTGGGCTCAGCATTAGAGATAAGGCAAGGGTGTGAAACATGTAGCCCAGGGGCCAGAACTGACCCGCCAAAGGGTCCACTTTGACCCACTAGATGGCTGGAAGAGTGAAAACTGCAGTGGAATCAATAAATAATCAATTTTTCAATAAAATGCACTGTTATTCATGGTGCAGTGATGCCAGCAATAGCCCACGACACAGGAGTGGAAATGTAAGGAAAGTTAAAACTACTTCCAGATCTAGACAAGTTGTTTGAATCATAAAGTAAATGATATATATAATAATAATGATGATATATATAATGTATGCTCATGAAATTAGAAAAATAATTCAACAAAAAATAATACTTTCAGGTTTCTAACGTTATTATGCAATGGATGGACTTGTCTGGCCCACTTCAGATGAATGTGGGCTGTATGTGGCCTATGAACTAAAAATTCAGTTTGACACCCCTAAGATAGGGTGAGGAGATCATCATTCAGGAGGAGAGGGGAGGCATCTCTTCTGGATGCCTCTTAGGTGAGGTGTTTTGGGGCCTACCAGTAAGGAGACCCTGGACATGCTGGAAAGGGGGATCTCTCAGCTGAACTGGGAAGGCCTCAGTGCCCTCCAGAAGAGCTGAAGGAAGTGACTGGGGAGAGGGAGGTCTACACATCTTTGTTTAAAATGCTGCCCTACACCCAGAGCCAGATAAACAGTAAAAAAAAATAAAATAAATAAAAAAATAAAGGATGGATAGATGGATGGATGAATTAAAAAAAACAAACAAACAAACAAAACATAAAATCTTATGTAAGAGCACCAGGAGTTAGCTTGCATATTGTATTACTCACCAGTTCAGAAACCTACATACACTCACCTGGCCAGGCCTTCCTCATACACATAGATGAGGAGAGGATCATATGACGTTACCAACACGTACAAACGAACATCAAACTTGAACCCTGTAAAAACAACAATTAGTCATAAAGACTGTTCAGTGCAAATCTGTCAAAAAATAGCAAAATTATATGTGCAGCAACTGACCATCGATGAGTAGTGGATTACTAATATAGCGAGACACCAAAATGTTTTCAGTCATTGAAATCTGATTTGGCTGTAGATGAGAAAGAGAACACACAAAAGAAGATATGATGAACACACAGAAGAAAATGCAGGCGGTATTTTATCACAAGTTTAAAGCTACAATACTACAAGTGATTCATATAGAACTGCATTAAATACTCAATTCCATGTGGCTGAGTTAACCATAAACCATAAACATCAAAGGATAATAAGATGAAGAAAAGTTTCAGTGACGCTGGTCATAGCAGGTCAAGCTTCAACAACAGCCTATAAAAACACAATCTGGTGGTGGGAGATGGGTCATTTATGAGGTTGAAATGTGTTGCAGGTGGCGAAGTTGAGAAGAGACGGGGTAAGGGGGGAGTTGGAGTGCTGGCTACAGTTCAGAGAAAAAGCAAACGAAAAAGATGAACGTATTTCTTTCTTTTCTCCAAATATCGCTCTAACATTCTTTCCACTGTTTCATAAAAATGCCTGAGAAGAAGAAGAATCGTGCACATGTTTTCCAAGGGTGAGAACCTTGTTGAGCTCCTCCAAGAGCCTGAGGCCTTGAAAGTGTGTGATTTACTCCGTGAAGCTTATTAATGTCTGAAACGCCGGTTTATACTTATTTCGAAGACAGCTGTATCAGTGCACCCCCACACTTAGATAACATCTGGCCAAGTGACTGCTTGAGTTCACACGGTACTTTTTTTATGTCAGTGTGCTTATAGTTAACTCCCACCAGGTTTACCCTTAATGCAAATCCATGCTCACACATGAATTAGAAGGATCCTTTCACGCACATACCAGAAAAGCTGACTGACACTCAGTCAGTATTATTGTGTAGTTTAGATTGGTATGAAGAATTGTTGTGTTTTGGGTTGTTTTGGGGGGTTTTTTTTGCTTCCTGTTTCCAATCAGTGTTAATGAATTCACATAGTCTGCTTTATCAGGGTTGGTTTAAACCTACACTTGTTAAGTTTTCTTAGTCCCAGTGCATGTCCCCATTAACACAGGAAGAAAATGTGTAGTTTCAGTTACTCAAGTTCAGTGCTGTTTTGCCTGTCATAAATGTTAATCCATCCATCCATTTTCTTCCGCTTTCTTCCATTGCGGGTGGGGGCTGGAGCCTATCCCAGCTGCCATAGGGCGAGAGGCAGGGTACACCCTGGACAGGTCGCCAGTCTGTCGCAGGGCTAACACAGAGAGACAGACAACCATTGATGCTCACATTCACACCTACAGCCAATTTAGAATTACCAACTAACCTAACCCCACTAACTGCATGTCTTTGGACTGTGGGATTTACATGCTGTCTGCATGGAGAGAACCCACGCAGACAGGGAGAACATGCAAACTCCACACAGAAAGGTGGATTCAAACTCAGGACCTTCTTTCTGTGAGGCAAGAGTGCTAACCACCACACCACCGTGCTGCCCTAAATGTTAATGATAATTAAATGTTAATTAATTTGTAAATTAAAACAAAGGCTGGGCAGCTTGGTGGTGTGGTGGTTAGCACTGTTGTCTCACAGCCTCACTACAAGAAGGTCCTGGGTTTGAAACCAGGCTGGGGCCTTTCTGTGTGGAGTTTGTGTGCTCCCTACGTGTGCATGACTTCCTCTCATAGTCTAAAAGACATGCAGGGGTTTAGGTTAATTGGTCATTCTATATTGGCTGTGAGTGTGAATGGTTGTCTGTATGCGTTAGCCCTGCAACAGATTGGCGACCTGTCCAGGGTGTACCCTGCCTCTTGCCTATGACAGCTGGGATAGGCTTCAGCCCCTCCGTGACCCTGAATTAGATAAGTGGATGAAAATGAATGTATGGATAAAACAAAGGTCATTTTGAGGTGAAGAATTTTCCCTATCTTTGCAAACACACACCACTTCATTCACACCAACCTCAAACACAGGTTTGAAAGGAATAACAGACCCAAACTTGGGGGTCAACACCACCCAATGTATCAAGACAAAACTCAAGGTTCACACAAGGAATTAATGGACAAAAATATATTACTAAAACAGGAGGATGACAACATAACTTGTAACACAAGGTTCACTATTCTGCTTTTTTCTCCTTGAGCATTCATAGTTTTTTGGTCTTAATCATCCATTGAAGGCCTGAGGACGACGCCCACAAAGCTCCAGGAAACAAACTGTAAGGTGGGTATTTTTCTGCCAAAAAAATTTTTTTCATTATATTACTGAAGTCCTCTGAAAGTTTTAGAATTTAAAAATGTAATTAGATTCAGTGCAATTTTAAATATTAAATAGTCACAACAAGCAGTCATCTCAATATAATTTATATTGCAAGGAAAAGACTACAACACTACAGAGAGGAAGCCAGGGAGCCAATTATCTCTTATGAACAAGCACTTGGCAGCAGTGGCAGCAGACTCAGGGGAGGGTGGCCATCTGCTGTGACCGGCTGGGGTGAGGGGAAAAGCAAGGAGAGAAAAGTGTGAAGTGCTTATATTTAAAGGATCAAAAGCCAGAGAAGTCTAGCTCCAAGAATAAAATAAACTCACATTGCTGACCAAGTAGATGCCCCGTCCTCTTGAAGATGCTACCGGTTTAATTATCCATGGGCCCTTGTCCTTGGCAAAGCAATCTAAGAAAAAAGGAAGGAAGGAAAGACTGAGAACTGTAGTAATTTAAAATGACTGGGCACTGACTATAAACATATCATAAATATAGCTCTGCTTAGACAAATAGGATTATGTGTGGGTGGTTGCTTACTGCAGAATTCCTGGTACTCAGCGGGAAGCACAAAGGTCTGAGGAACAATGTGGAAGTTTTTGAAGCCGTGAGTCTGCTGCATTCGCTGGATGTTTTTATAGAGATGGTCTTTGCGTGTCAATTCATGTGATCTGGAAGTGAGCACAGACTTCTGTTTAAAGTGTTGAAGAACAAATATAGGGATACATAACAGTTACAGAACACCCTGGGCCTGACAGTATGATTCATTTCATGCTTCATAAAGGCATCAGTCCCAAATAAATGCATGTTGCAAGCGAAAGCCAACAAACACATTGCCTCATACGGTGATATTTATAACACAGGATCCAGTGGAAGCACACTCTATATTTGAAACCTCTATTATACCTGGGAAAGTGGTTGACCTTCTGGAAGTCTTGAAGGCTGCGTAGTATGTAAGGCTTGAGGTGAGATCCTGTCCACATGAGGTTGAAGTCATTACTGTTTGGGTGAACCTGAAAAACAGACACTGACTGAACTCAGCGGACAGGCCAGATGAAATGATTTTTGATTTAGTGCACACAAAGTAAAATGCATTAGCAAAGGGATCATTAAAGAAGTAAGCTCTCAAGAGTTTCCAGCCACCAACAGCAGCATCACATTCTCATGTCCATCACATTTGATTGCTCAGCTGAATCTAAGAAGCAGACTCCACCACCACTAACCCGGACAACTACTGTACAACCTGCACTTTTGAAATGATCTCAAAAGCAAGGCCAACTCACAGATTTCCATCACTGTCGTGTTATTTTATCTGTTTTTGCTTTATTCCAACAATTTGTTAGGAGGCAGGATTCACATGGCCATTCTGTCTGTGTCCCGGGGAAAGCCAGATGTTTGCAATAAAGGCTTATTAAAGTTTGGCTCTGTCCAGGCTGTGGTAGACACTCCTTTGATGATGGGTTAGCAGGAGTCAAAAAGCATTGAAATGAAATAAAAAGGCAATTAATTGTAGCTGCTTGGAGAGACCAATAATGGGGATTGTGTGCCCTCGTGAAACCAGATTAATGCTTTTGAGGTCATTTTGTTTTTTTTCCATGGGTGCAATCCCGGGCTTTGACACCAGCAGTCAGAGGAAAAATAACAGACCTACAGTAGTAAAGCTTATCCTACAATTGCATGTGCTGCAAAAACAATGCATTTTTTACAGGATTTGGGCTAATCTACTAAAGTTGTGTGATTTCAGTGAGAACGTTACCTCATGGAATCCATGATTGGTGAGTATTTCTCGTACCAGGCGGCTCTCTGTGCGCACAATCTTGAAGGCCATATTATATCGTTCTATGCAAATGACACAACAAAATATTCTTAGCATTGATCTTTTAGAAGCTCCAAATTTACATTTTTGTTCTCATGATGATTTTTATAACTTTGTACTATACCTCCAACAGAGGAGATATCCCCATCTTTTGAAACAACAGCTTCAGGGAAAAACAAGAGAACTGGGATGGTCTTGCTAAGGCTGCTCCATGAGATGCAAGGATGGTCTCTAGTGGGTGAAAAAGTAGATGAGACACTTAATAAAAACAGCTTAACAGGAACAGTGTTATAGAGACGCACTTTGGGATGAATTTCAGTGCCCAAAATCTTCCACGACGACGTGAACTGGCCTATATGGGCAGCTTACCTAATGCTGCGGGAATGCCTCCTGACGTGGTGTTTATTTCAGTCAGGCAGATAGAGGTGGAACCACACAGAGCTTCATGAGGTGCTGGGCAATAACAAAACCATGTACAGTACTACAAACACCCTTGTAAAAGTCTAGAATATCTCATAGTACCAGACACAGCCTGCTTATCAGGGGGTCAAAATAAGATAAGGTGGCATGATGATGGAGTAGAACTCAATCAGGTATGACCAGCCTTGATAAAGGGGGAAGGCATGTAAGCAACTGCTGCCCGTAGCAGGTATGTGAGACAATATCGCAGATTATCTGTTCTACATGGCTGGGTTGCACAGTGTTAAACTGGGTCTTTTGATAATATTTAAGCTTGTTGTTTATCAAGAGAATAAACCATCATCAAGACTACTGAGAAACTACTGTACCCGTATGCATACAAGATGTTAAGATATTAGACAAAAGAACGTGTTAGCATCACTGAGATCTTTAAGCAAAGTATGATCTTGTAAGTATGATCTTTAAAATATTGTTGACATCTGTAATGCTTAGTACATTTATGAAGGAACCCATATTATTTCATCGGTCTCGGCTCCACTGCCACAAGAACGGAAACAGGGAATCTTTCCTAACATTGTAGCACAACAGCTGGATTTTTTATGTTTACATATCCTTTTGAATTGTACTCTTTCTTTTGCATAACATTTACCTTAGTGAGCTATTTTATCTTGTCATACTGTATGTATTTTACTGAGCTATTTTACTTTATTTAAGCTATGTTGCTATAGGTTGTGTTTAATGTTATGGCTGCTGCAACACAGGAATGTGCCAGTTTTTAGGGTAAACAAAGCATATCTTATTTTGTTTTAAATTAAACAGCTTATTGGAGAGACAAAAAGATCAATGGCACATCGATCAGTTATCTTAATCCTGGTCTGTCCATGTTCTTTAAAGCATTATGAAATCTCTGCAAAGGATAGGTCGGGTGCATTATTGTCAAATGTTTATTCTCATGATTGTGATATTTCTGTTTTTTATTAAATTAAATAAAAAGCTAAATTAAAGCCCTGTGCTGTAGTCTAGTGTTTCTGCCATGGTAGGTTTCTGAATGTATGTGCTCTTACATGTATTTGTCTTTATGTGTGCTGTGCATCTTTTGTATCTGCCTGTAATGTTATACTGTGCAGTCTTTCCATTATTTAACATTGTGTTTTGTTGTAGTAGAAGTTAGCTGACTAATTCTAACACTTCTATGAATGAATAAAAAGAAGATAACACTTAAATCAAAGTGGCTTGAAATGTATCTTTAAATGAGAACAGTTGTACAGTGCAGGGTTTTTTCTGGCTCAAAATGGATCTTTGGGGGGTGACTACGCACGTAAGCATGACTGAGCCGCATATAATTAAGGCAAAGAGTACAACCTTACTTACAAATCATCTGTGAATTGTGCTGTTATTTTTGGCCATTCTGAAATGAATTTAAACCTAGAGTAAAGAACCCCCATTTAAGAAAAACTGGTACAAAATACAATACTGTGCAAAAGTCTTGAGCCACCCCATTTTTTTATATTTGGTTCCAAGGACTCAGATTTTCTTGCAATTTTTTAAGTTGGTCTTGAGCAATACTTCTCCAGGCTTTCTGGAGGCCTTTCAAAGTTTTTCTTTGGACGTTGGCTGCTTTTTCATTCATTTTCAGTCCAGTCCTTGTACCTGACCATTTTTACAGGAATGTTATTTTTTGTTTGTTTAAGCCATTTAACATTAACCTATGAATTATTCAAGCATAAAAAATAGAATGCCACAGATAACACAGTTTGACATGCATAAAATAGTTTTTTTTTGCACCAACAAA
>VUQI01012326.1:9414-32578 GCA_015106735.1 Paratilapia polleni
TTTTCCCCCCCCCGGGGGGGGGGGGGGGGGGGGGGGGGGGGGGGGGCTTTTGTCTCCAATCTGACAGGGCCCCTTGATGCCTCATTACAGTCAGCCATGCCTGTCCCCTACCCACATTTTTCACTGGACACTTCTGTCTTTCTTAGAGCTTTTGAACCAAATATACTGTTGACTCTTTGAGAGAGAGATTTGGTATAAGTAAATGTTCAATTCTGAGCTACAACACAAAGCCTTCCTTTCTCTGTATGTCTGTCTATTGAATCTGCTTTAAATTTCTCAGTGGACTAGGAACAAAGGAAACCATTTGAAAGGTAATCAGCATTTCTTTACTGGTTGTAACAGTGGAGGGAAAAACTCATTTCATTTCATTTTCAAAGCGGTGGCTGTACAGCACCTTGCTTCGGTAATTGTTACCCTCGGAGAGCTGCCAAGTGGTTTGATGGTGTGCCAGATTAGCTGTGTGTGGTTTGTCTCTCACTTGGGCCCACCTTGTACGCGGCCTATCGCCCAGGCCTACATTGGCACAGGCCCGTACCATCTGTCAGAAACCTGGGCTTTGAACCACTCCCCCGCTTTCCCTCATATGAAAAACAAATCATTCTAGCACAGAGAAATGGTAACAAGTGAAGACACTGACAGAAACATTCTTAAACTGTTCTTGCTGGTATCTTTAAGTTTTAATGCATGGGAAAATTAATGGAAATTCACCATTTCTCAGGTAGTAATAAGGACTGGGGGTTTCCTTTTGTACAACTGCTCTCCCCAATCAACTATGTATGGTTATCCATTTTACTTAAATTGAAAAAAAAAACAACAACATAAAATTCTAAGAAAAAGAACCATTTAAATGTTTTTATATAGTATACAGTAACTTGGATGCAAGTAATACACAGTTAGGTCCACAGTTTGTTGGAGAAAGACACCATTTTCATAGTTTTGCCTCTTTACACCTTTTTCTTAAATCAAACAACCACAATGTGATTAAAATGCAGACGTTCAGCTTTAATTCAAGGAGTTTTACAACAGTTTTGCATTAAATGTTTAGGAATTACAACCATTTTTATATATAGTATAACAGTTGACTGTCAAGCCATTTCATGGCCAGATGAGGCCTGTTTCCTTGTTATTTCATGACAAATGAAGCACACATCATATCTTATGTTGATTCAAAGTGATGAATTTTTATTTTATAGCTTTTTACTGGAACTCTCAATATGAGGTCCAAAGAGATGTCAGTGCGGGTGAGGGAGGAGCAACCTATCAGAGAGACTGCAGAAACTTTAGGAGTAGATAGATCAACAATCTGGTAAATTCTTAAAAAGAAGGAATGCACTGGCTAGCTCAGCAACACCAAATGGCCTGAAACACCACAGAAGACACCTAAACTGGATGATAACAGAATTATCTCTATGGTTAAGAAAAACAACTTCACAACATCTAACCAAGTCAGGAACACGCTGGAGGAGGTAGGTGTATCATTGTCAAAGTCTACAATCCTTCATGAATGGAAATACAGAGGCTTTACAACAAGGTGCAAACCACTGGTTACCCTCAAGAACAAGAAGGCCAGATTAGACTTTTCCAGAAAACATCTAAAAGAGCCTGCACAGTTCTGGAAAAAACTCTCTGGGCAGATGAAACAAAGACTAACTTGTATCAGAGTGATGGGAAGAAAAAAGTATGGAGAAGGAAAGAAACAGCTCATGATCCAAAGCATACCACATTGTCCCTCAAACAGGGTGGAGGTAATGTCATGGCATGGGCATGTATGGCTGTCAGTGGAACTGGGTCACTAGTGTTTATTGATGATGTGACTGATGCAGGAAGTAGCAGGATGAATTGTGAGGTGTACAGGGCTATACTCTCTGCTCAGATTCAGCCAAACGCTGCAAAACTGATCAAACTGCACTTCACAGTGCAAATGGATAATGACCCACAGCATACTGCAAACTCAACCAAAGAGTTTCTCAAGGCAAAGAAATGGGATATTTTTCAATGACCAAATCAGTCACTTGAACTCAACCCAATAGAGTTCAGTCACTGAAGACAAAACTGAATGCTGAGAGACCCACAAACAGGCAGCAACTGAAGGTGGCTGCAGTAAGGACATCTCAAGGGAGACGTAGCATTTGATGTCCATGGGTTCTAGACTTGTATTATATTGCAGTCATTGACTGCAAAGGATTTTCATCAAAGTATTAAAAGCAATCCTTATATTTAAAATTTTATTCGTTTTTTTTTTTCAATTAATTTTCAGCCTCTGAAAATGGCTGTAATTCCTAAACAGTTAATGCAAAATTTTTATAAAACCCCTCAAATTAAAGCTAACATTCTGGACTTCATTCACATATTGATTGTTTGATTTAAAATCCATTGTTGTGGTGTACAGAGGCAAAATTTAAAAATTGTGTAATTATCCAAAAACCTATGGACTTAACTGTAAATACCTGTACAATGTGATACAGTACAAATGGAAGTCCAGTATCCAAGTATGTGTTAGCATCCTTAAATGTTTAATTTCTGTCAATAATACTGCTGTAGTTATTTCTCAGTAAATAAATAATAATAATAATAATACATTTTACATTTTCTTTTAGGCACCTTTCAAAACACTCAAGGTACACAGACGAGTTTAAATAAAATTAGTCATTTTGGTCATCTTTAAGAATTTGTATAAGTGTCACACAAATTGGACTGTAGTACTCAATGAGAAAAGGAGTTTCTTATATTTTGTTTGTTTCCTAGAATGTAGAGAAAACACAGCGGTTTCTGTTCCAGGTATTCTACAAGTTATCCTTGTTAATTTAATAAATTTATTGTTCCTTGTGCAGGAACATTTTTGTATTTTCATTGTAAGTCTTTTTTTTCCTTCATTTATTGGGGGAGGCTTGCTTGTACAAGTGTTCCAGGTCAGATTCAACAAACTCTCCTGAACGGACAAAGTCTTCGTAAATCATTTGAGGAGGTGCTCATTTGTCATTGTTAGCATAATCGGGGTCATCAAAGGGCCAACTAAGGCTACTTGTTCCGCTTTGTTTATGGGCATATATCATTGACAAAAATATGGCCAAGGAGTATACATAGAAGGCTAGAAATAGTGATCTCTCACTAATATGAGATCTGCTTGAGGAAAATATGACAGCACATATTTGGAAATATTAACCTAAGGCAGGTAATGTTATGCTGCTGGGTGAAACAGAGGTTGATAGTGGAAAGAGACCCTGAGGCAGCTGTCAGAGTGAGATAATTTTCTTAGTGATCTGTGGAACAGTTTGCTCTGCCAAATCTGCAGATAAATGTCTTAGCTAAAAGACTTACCAGTAAATTGCCTGCAATGATGACAGTGATGATATAACGAGAAGTATATAAATTTTGTCTTAATTGTATAATGTATTTTATTGTGGTTTCAAAACTCCAGATTTATTGAAAATAAGGTGTGTAATCATATATGAATGATGAATAGATTCTGATATTCAGCTGTATGTTATTCACATAAAGCCACCACTAGTCCACTGGTCCCTGACTCAAGCAGTTATGAAAGAAATAACTTTTTATTAGAGTGACATAAAGGGTCAGTATTTGGAAGCCTGTCATTTCTAATCACACTTTGCAGGAGGGTCAAAACACGTAACCTCACTAGCTGCACTTGGCAGACTGCAAGCACGCTTGAGAGACAGCAGACAGTCTGGACCCAAAGCACTCCAGGGAAGGGCAAACTTGGCAACAATATTCCCTGCTGCACACAGGCATACACATATATACACATATATAAGTGCTCTTCTCTCAACCTCCTGCCCCCATCTCCAACATTACACCAAAAAGCACCTTTCAAAAGAGCCACACCTGCTTGTCAAAGCCATGGTTTGAAACCACCTGATCATTGGTGCAGATGGATGGTCATAGACAACCTGCAAGATACGGGAGAAAGAGAGAGAGAGAGAGTGTAGGGATGAGGGTAGCGCGGGTCGGCGTCACTCTTTTGATGTAATGCTGCAGCTCTGCCCCTCAGAGCAGCATGTAATGACACAATGAGACAAGGTTTGCCTGATCTGGAAAGTCGTCATTTGTCATTTTAACACACTCTTTCAGCTGCTACAGCTCCTAATTATGCACACCCAAGCACAGAGCATCATTTATAATTTCTGCTCTTTCATTCAGCTATCTCAAAAGCAACTCCTTCTTCTTCATGTCCTGTGTGGAAGCGAGAAGATGCAAATGGCATGGCTTCCTCCTACCCGAGCCCTTTAAATAAGTTGTTTTGCAACTAATTATAAAGTAGAATCGGGGAGGAGAAGATTGCCTGCTGAAGTCCAAAACCTTTCACCAATTAGCCAAGGTGCATAAGTCAAATACAATAGCAACTGCATACTACATTAAGCAGTAAAATATACTCTGTAGATACATTCAATAGTACACCACCACTGCTAGGTTTATTTGTGCCCTTGTCAGAGTATTCCGTTAGCTTTGCACTACTAGCGCTCCTCACAATTGTATTTTTTTTTATTTTAAAGTCCAAAAATAGATTAACCATGTTACCCACAATGCAACTCCACTGTGGCAAATCTGTGCTTTGAGTGTGCCTTTAAAAAGAGGAATAGCAAGGGGAGATGGTTGAAGAAGACCAATACACTGCTTTCCTTTTCACTCGTCTGTACCGGGCTTCTTAAGAATGCAAACAAAATCATACATCCAGCCATAAATACACAGATCCTGTCTTACTAAAGGTTATCTTGGCGAAATTATCCCTTTAACATTTTTTAATTATGTGTTAAAGTAAAACCATATGTAATGAGTTATGAAATTATATGGAATAGAAAGGGGAAATCACACACTGCTGAGGGACATTTTCCCCCTATTGGAGCCCTAAGGCAGTAGCAAATTAAAATCAAACCACACAGAAAACTATCTGCATCAATGGTCATGTGATAGGATGATCTGTTTTGCATATATGTCTGAACTGTGACAATAGCAAACTTCATCTTTAAATGAATACCTGTCACATTAGTGGCCAGTCTGGTCTATATTGTTGATGTCATCCACTGATGATTCAAAAGTACTTCATACCAGGTTGTAATGTGAAACATGTTCATTGACCTCAGTGTTTTATTTATCCTGTGCTTAATACACCTAAACCTGCAGGTTTTATAAATGCATTATTCACTCTTTTACTCCACCCAGGTGCGATTTTCCTGGCACTCCTGCCGCCAAGCAACACCACATTTTACCTGTAAGACCTGTGACTTTGTATATTGTCTGGGAAAGAAAATGACAGATTTTAATTGAAAGATTGCTTTGAGAAAGGGCAGCCTGCTGTGCTATTAATTGTGTACTGCTTTATGTACAAAAAAAAGAAAAAAAAAAAGAAATGGCTTTGAAAGCTGTTTTACTGAGGCTTCCCAATTGATGATCTAGTTGATTTCAGTACAAAGGTTATTATCAGAATTTATCAAGTGGGGCAGCAACCAAATGAAGTAAATTAGGCAGGATTTCATATGGTTGGGTTATTGGCGGTTTTATTGTATTTTTTGGTGGGTGTATAAACCCATCTAGCCCCATTCTGTAACTGCATACTTTATGTTCAGGTTTTACAGATGCATCAGCAAAATGTCCTACTTTAAAGGGCACCTATTATTCTCATTTTTGGCTCCATACTTCTATTCTTGGACTCTACCAGCTCTGCATGAGTCACAGTTTATACTTTATACTGGGCCTTGGTGCAGCCTGTGAGGTCATCCTTCTGCCATTCCTTTAATCCTGCTTTCCTCTTCTGGTTGGCTGACCCTCACAAACAGAAAGTTTGAACAGCAGGTGGGAGGGGCTTCTGTGCTCACAGTTACTTCAATGACATCACACAGAGCTAAGACTAGAAAAAACACTGAAAACAGTCAAAAGCCTGAGCTTTTGGTTCACAGGGATTACTTGTACATACTCTAACCTCATTATTTGAAACTTTGGCCACATTTAATATGCGCATCCACCATTGTAATAGTACATATAGGACAGAAAACAAGGGAAAACAGGCCCATAATAGGCCCACTGTAATGAATTAATGTTTGGAAAAATGCATCAGCTGTGGCAAGTTTTTTTTTTTTTTTAAAATGAACACAATAAACTAAATTAATTAGTGCAGGATTTAAAAGAAATACATTGCCTGAGCTGAAACCTAAAATTGTCCATCTGCCAGATATGAGCAGCGGTCTTTTGCTTTTCCTTCGGTCCGTTGTTTGGCGTCAACTGTGCATGGAAAATGTATTGACTCGTGGCTGTTTTCTTTGCTATTTGAAGGATAATGATTTTCACTGTTTGTTCATGGGGACTACAGTGGCTACAAATCCAAGAGTTTTTTTTTTTTTGCTATCACATAAATGGTAAATGGACTGGTACTTATATAGCGCTTTTCTACTCAGTTTCTGTGTACTTAAAGTGTACATGCCACATTCACCCAGTCACACATACAGCACTTTTATCTACACTTAAGTGCTTACTAACATTCACACACTCACACTCACATGAATGCATCGGGGGCAACGTGGGGTTCAGTATCTTGCCCAAGGATACTTTGGCATGCAGATTAGGGGAGCCAGGGATCGAACCACTGACCTTCCGATTAGTAGATGACTCGCTCTACCTCCTGAGCCACAGCCACCCCACATCATGTATATACATATACATATATTGGCGTGTGTGTGTGTGTGTATCTATGTCTGTGTGTATGCACTGTGATTAGAAGAAGAGGAAGAAAACAGAAAGACACAAACACACACCTGCAATGTGCAGTGTGGTATTTGCTTTCTCCCCCTTTTAACAGCAGCCCATAAAAAGTTTACTGAGAGCCCTTCCTTCTGCTTTCATCAGCATATCACTTTGAGCTGCTATTATGCAAATGAAATCACAGCTCTATAAACCATATGTAAATGGAAAACACAAGCATGTCCAGACAAAATTACACTCATAAATTTGATCAGCAGCCCTCTAATAATCAGAACAGTAAGTGACGCTTTCCTGTTCTCTACTGTTCGTCAAGATCCTTTCCATTCATCAGCATGACATGGCAGCCGAGATGTGTCAAATTGCCAGAATTTGAGGTCTGATTGTTGGGAAATACGTTGCAGCTTCTGTAATTGTTTGCTGCATTTCCAAACATCTTTTTAGAACACTCAAAGTACTCTTATAATATACCCATGACAGATAAAATGGCAGTCAGCCCATGTCCTTCAAATCAATTGCCCATGCATTCCCGAAATCTTCAGTAATTTACTTTAAATAAATCCTCTCTGTGTTACTGTGATGTATTGATCAGCTGGATACAAATCTCAAATCACATATATAATATTTACACTTGAAAGCACTGAGATTTAAAAAGCCAACACGTCAAGTGGAGAACAGAGTGAGATGGAGAAGCAGATTTAAAGCCCATGTGGACTGAATGGATCCCGTAAGCTTCTGATTCCCCATAATGTTAATAATAAATATAGCCAACAGTAGACATTAGTGGGATCCAAGCCCGTGAAGCGATTGCTTTGATGGTGGGAATGTAAAACTGACGCATCGTTATGAATAAATGCTACATCTCTGAGACAGAAACTCACAGCTAAAATGTCATCTAACAGATTTCCATTTGAAAAATTGCCAGTTTTGGTAAAGCTACTGAATACAACCATATGTGGCCTTAGAGATTTTTAAACCCTTCGCAAAATGATTAAGTCTGCTAAGCATCACTGAATTATGTATATCCTCTTGATTGCAAGCTTTTGCTTATATGCCTTTTTGAATGTAGTAGTCTGTGAGATTTGATACAAAATAACAATATAAAAAAGATTAGACATACAGCAGCTTACTGTACAGGGAAATGTTCATTTTTACTAGTTTAAAACAGTGCAGAACTGTGACATGTTTACTTCTAGCATGTTTGCCAAATGCCAGATATTTGATTTGTTTCAGTATTGATTCTTAAACTTTTTAAACTATTCTTTATTTTTTGCCCCTTTGTTCAAGTGCAAAAAGCTCTTAACAAATTACTGGCAGAGAAGTTGTTATGGCTGATGCCATTTGTACATATTCAGCAGACTTGGAGCTTTAGCAATCCTTATACTTGTTGTGTATGTGTGTAATGTAAGTTTGATGTTCTCTCTACTTTTAGCTCTGATTTTGGTCTCCACCAACTTCTGAGGTAATTATCTGCTTGTTTAAATGCAAACTGCTGCTGTGAACATCACTTCTGGCAACCAGTACCATCAAGTACCATCAAGACCCTGATGGCAAAGAACACCTTGTGTATATCTCTGCGTCACTAGCGGATTCTAACAGAATCAAAGTATTTGAAGCCCAGTTCAAATAGGTTCAAATGAAGGTCAAAAAGGTCTTAAATGAATTTTCCACTGCAACATCTTCAAACACTCTCTGAGTCTCAGGGCTCCACTTAGAAAAGCTCCACCATCTTTGGGCCTAAATTAAAGTAAAGGATCTACAAAATAATTAGCTGTCTGATCAATAGCCAACATCACTGGGCATATAAGCCTTAATGGTAAAAACTGAATGTATTCTTAAGTAATATTCACAAACCTGATGAGCAGAAAGCATTCTCATATAAGGGAACAGCCAGATTATCAAACGGTGCCCTGGCTCTTTGTTTGGCTCCTGCTGTGTTAATGGGCACTGGTCCACATCCAGAGAATGACCAGCCCAGCATGACACTGGTTACTTTAGCTTTCACACAAACTGTGACGCTGTCACCTTTACAGCTGCTTCACAAGTGACTGACCACTGTTTGTGTGTGGTCAAACAAGGGATGAGCTTTCTGTCTTTAATGATATATGCAGTGAAGGCCTTAAAAGGCTTATGTGTGGGCTGAAAATAAGGGCACTAACAATGGTTCTATATTTAATGCAGAAGTTATAAGGGCAGATCCATTGTGTGAGAAATGAGAGCTATAGGGTTTGCTTGATTTTCTATAACGTGCTCTTTGTGTGCAATGGCCATAAAACTGAATGTTTCACCTCAATATTCTGTTAATTTATCCATCCATTCATTAATTATGTAACAGAGGCATTTAAATTGGATTTTTAAAGGCAATTATAAGTGAATAAATGAATGGCTGTAAAATATTATAGCGCTTTCTATGGATTATCTGCATAATGCGGTTACTTTTTTGAGGTAAAAATCCCTTAAAATCTTCTAAATATCACTTTACTTAATTAATATATTAAACTGAAAAGTCAGGGATGTTTTCATGCGTAATATTTAGTTTTATTTTTCTTTTTTTGAATCCCTTCAAACCATGCACACAATTTGGTTTATACACAGTTTTTCATTTGAATTTCTGCCTTTAGAAGCATTCACCTCCAAGAAATATTACAAATTAATTTAGTGAAAAATGTAACCTGCAAGTTGCGCTTTAATATGAGATAAACCATTAATTCATCCGTAATTTAACCCCAGACTTTATATAAACCCTTTTAATCTCAAATATAAGATCTGTTGGGGTACAAATTAAGGGTTACATGCAGTGTTAATTTATACATTTTAAGGGCTGTTTCTTTGATTCTTAATAACAGTCAGAATTGATACATATTTGACAACAGCAATAATAATTCAAATACTAATACTACTACTAATAATAATAATAATTAAGAAATAAGAAATTCTCAGCAGGGTTAAATTGTCATCTTTTTTTAAATGAATTAAATTAAGGGATCTTTGGCTCCATTACCAAACATCTTAAGGTGATAGGGGCTACATGTAGATTAAATTAAATTTTTTTTTTTTTTTTAGATTTTTCTTACATACTGCAGGGAAAAAAATTTATCTTGAAGAAACAAGCTGGGTATTTAAGTAATTCGGGGAATGTCAATTGTATGCAGACAGTTCCTTCTTTTGTCTCCATGCTGCTTTAGGAGCTCATTCACAAAAAGAAATAACTGATCCAGATGAGCTCAGAACTGACATAACCTGTGGGCCTCAAGCTGCCTATTTCTGCTATAATGTGTAACAAGATTTCGCACATAACTATGTTTATAAGGCACTGGGGAAAAAATTAATACATCAAACTCCATTTTGCTTCATAAAATTCAATTTCCCATGTCTGTGTTGGCCTCTTGGCTCTGAGTACCACTGGGCATGTCTGAACCTTTGAACCTGATGCGTTAATGCTCTTGTGTCTATAACCGGAGTCTGACCCGGTTGTGCCGAGACAGCGGTGACAAGGTGCCTCTCTCACAGGCTATCACCTTCAAGTGAGTGTTCAAACAAGCTCATTTCTTTTTCGGGAGCCTCTCACAACATACAAATAGCACCTTATACAACCTGCTCACTCCACAGATGACATATAAAAGTCCACACACATATGGCTTAAATATGCCCAGATGAAAATTTAAACACGGGGGGGGGGGACACACCTGCCCACCACCTGCCCATTTCCTCAAATATACTTCTTCCCTCCACACACACACACACACACTAACATCTCAGGCTCTGTCTAGCCCGGGGGCTGATCAAAACCACCATACAAAAGCTGTCTTGGTTCCCAGAACACAGACTCACTCTCTCAGTCTCTCTCTCCCCTGAGGCTACTGAACCATCCTGCCCTGCCATCCTCCGCATCTGAGGCAACCCAGAGATGAAACAATAATTACTCACATATTGGGGTTACGTGTCACATATCAAACAATATGGATTTGGCAAGTGGGGTGCGATCAGATATTGGCATCTTAATAAAACACTGTGCTCTGCATCGCATAGACTTGTTCAGCTCAGGAACGATCCAAAATACAATACAATCACCACAGTGGAAAATTACAGTTTTAAAATGTGATCACTTTTTTTGTTTTAAATCAAATAATGTCTTGTTTACATTTCAGGGTTTATATATTTTCTATGACCCTGCATTGCATAGGAACAATCACTTTATCTCAATGTAACCAAACAGCTGCAATATAGTACCTGTAGTTAACAGTTTAGGCTTTTACTTTGACAAGACAGATATACATCACATTACATGACTTGGAAATACATTTCAGTGTATATATATAATGCATGTACAGGGTAAGCTCAGGGTAAGCTTTTTTCAATAGGATTTGTACTTTTCCAACAGTGACAGTGTTTTCGAGGCTCTTTGCCTAGTCTGCCTGTGTCTGCCTTTGTCTGCCTGTGCAAGTGTTTAGTCAGTGTGTTTAGTCAGTGCTGCATCTTGTTTTTTGAGTAGGCATGAGTCCAAAAACATATTCAGTTGCCATTCTGCCCCGGTACACCTTTTCATTAGCACTATTCATGCAAAAGCCAAGCTTATAAAAACTCGCAGTGCACTCTAAAGCCTCTGGGCTCACAATGTCCTGGACTTCCATATTTTAATGCTTCAGAAATAAATGAGTGTCAGGCCTGCTAAGATTTTGGTGTAGAAATGATGTTAAAGATCATGATTTTTGGTAACACATAATTCAAACCACACAGCAAGAAAAAAACTAGTCTTCTCTGACACTTTGTTGACTGCAGTTTGTGCTCATAAGGGTCAGAAGATGGTTCTCAAAACACCTGAGTGGTCATGTTTTGGACACTGTGTTTCCTTTTGTCATCATGGTACCATTGTCTATAAATATGCAACCTGCAAGACTGTTCTGTCTCACAGTTCTGACAGTACGAAGAGGGGGTGCTCCAAGCGTTCCTCTGTTTCATCCAAGAGAGGATCTGCTTCTTTGACTCCCTCAAGGGGCAAAAATGAGTCAGAATGAAGAAAGTAATGTGAATTTGATTGACATGTTAATAATGATAATTGAAATGAATGATAGTGAATTTAAAAAATAGTGAAACTAAATACGATATAAAAATATTTTAAACAAAAATTATAATGATGTCCCTGTGTCTTATTACAGGTGTATGTAACTATCTTATTACTGTATTATTATTACCAAACATTTCAAATAACAATTTAAATGATATTATTTTAAGTATGCACATTTCATTGTAAGTTGGATTTTTATAATATTTTAATTGTGTTTTTAAAGAAAATGGTTACTTTTCTCAATTATGCACTGTCGCTGTATGACAAATAATGTTTATTTATTTATTTTTAAAATTTCCATTATTTAAGCATTTGCAAACAATAAAACATGTTAAATTATTTTTTCCATCAAGTTTAATTAATAATTAATCTGCAGTCTAATGCAGACTCTGTGCCCTTTTTGTCATGGCATGGATTCATTTTACAAATACGTGAAAAAAAGTCAATTTTAAAATACATCCAGTAATGGAGCTAAAAGCACAGTCAGTGGTTATTTGGCTGCAATCACCATACAATCTTAGTTACATCAAAGTCTCTACAGAGAGGACAATTCTCTCCTATTTTGGATGGCAAGGAAAAGAAATTCCGATCCCTGCACATACTGCACACAAAGACGCTGGATGTAAATAATATTCTGAGTGAAAATGTTAATCTAATTGGCAATTAAAGACAAATTCCCTTCATTGTCTTTTTTATCGCTCTGTTTCCCCAGCAAGTAGTAAATGTCAAGACCCATTTTGCTGATATTCTCAAGATGAAGTTTACAGTAATAGAAATATAATTATGTCAAACCTATTTAACCCATAACTCACTATTACCTTACAATGGTTTGAAGCTTAATGTGTTTTTTGTATTTCTATTCATAGCTCTCAACCATTTTATCATATAACTGACCCAGTTTGGATAGGAACACAGTGCACAATGTATAGTAGAATATAGACGTAGCTTTTACGAGACTTTGACATAGTGTTATTCTGTACTTCAGAATTTTGAGAGATAATGAAAAGACATTAATTAAAACTTGTGAAGGCAAATCAGTCAAAAATGTAAAGTGCGAAAAAATGTGTGTGTGTGTGTGTGTGTGGAGGGGGGGGGCTAACTGAAATTGTAACAAGTTGTTATTTTCAAGTAATATTTCATTCATAAAACCAATGTAACATATGATCCACATGAGTGCATTTGACAAGGAAAATTAGATCAAATGTCCGCTCCTATGGAAAAAATATTTACATACCAATGTTTAAACAAAACCTGTCCATCTGTATTGCACACAAGCATTCACAAATCAAACAAAACATACCAAAGCTCGATTTAAAAAGGCTGAGATTTATGTTGGGAGACAATTCTTGCTGTCAGCACAACACACAGCCCTGCCAGTAAAGATCTCAGCCAATTCTACACCTTGTATAATGTCCAGTTTAAATAAGCTCAGGTAATTGCAGTCCCATCCAAACTGACAGCCTTGAAATTGTTGGCAAAATTCTGCATGAACAGCAATATGGTTTTGAACCATCTGTTCAAATTGCACTTGAAAGCAGCGTTAACTCCCAACAGAGTTCAGACCAAGTTCTTCACCCTTTGTAGTTTTGGTTTGATGACAAATATACTACTACTGCTAATAATAATAATAATAATAATAATAAAGTAACAAGACATATATTGCTAAGAGCCACTGTGGAATTTATTAATAGACATACACCACAAGGTATTAATTTGGCAAATGTATATGTTTCAAAAATGTTCAAATTACTCCAGCAGAAGACATATATGTGGCTTGCCTGATTTCTTAAACCAAATCATCCCAGAGCGAATGGGCCCTGAAAGCAAAGATTTAAGAAACTGAGGGATCCCAAGGTACATTTAGGCCAACATAGGACTGGAAAATTATTGATCTCCTCAGGGGCCAGTCCCATCCAGTCCTTAAAAGACATAATTAATATATGAAAGAGAAATAAAGTAGTGTGTCATCTGCATAAAAGTGGAAACTAATATTGCATCTGCAGATTAGGTGTCCTAATTGTTACAGGTAAATGGAGAAAACGGGGGTGCAAGGACTGATCCTTGAGGCAAACAAAGAAGATCTGCGATGACCAAAAGCAACGATGTCGGGCAGCATATTTAATCTGATTTATTTGATTTGATTAAGAAATATTCATTCATTCATTTAAAAAAAAACAACGGAAAGTTGCTAAAAGATCATTGAGCACTTTGATGAGTGCTTTTGTTCACTTTAAAGTCCATCTGAAAGTTTTCATAGAGACCATCAATAGCCATAAATCAAGCAGACACATTTTAGTAAGTGACTACAGACTTCTGTCTCCTACAGTTTGCACAATTTATCCTGTTTCTATAATATATATAATGGTACAATAGTGGATGCTCATATTAGACATGGCCAAAGTTTCAAATAATGAGGTCAGCGTATGTACGAGAATGTACATGAGCCACACCCTCAGCTACAGACGTTTTTCTGTACTCGCTGAATGATCTTATTGAGAGAGGATATTTGATGTCAGGAACTCTGTGAGCACAGAAACCCTGCCCATGTATTGTTCAAATTTTCTGTTGGTGAGGGCCAGCCAATCAGAAGAAATCTTACTTAAAGAAATGATAAGAAAACTTGCCTAAGAGAGTTCAGGCTGTGTTGAAGAATAAAGGTGATCATAACAAATACTGACTTTCAAGTTCGTTAGAATTGTACAAACTCTGTTATGTACTGTATTTACATGTATGTCTGTACATGTTTCAATAAATTACTGCACCTATTTCCCAATTTCGTGGCAAATTATAAAGAAATGAGGTATGGCTCAAGACTTTTGCACAGTACTGTAAAACAGTGGATGAACTTTTTTAAGACAGTGGGTGAACTGAGGGGCTGCACCGACGACCAGTACAAGATAAATAAGGATTATTTTGAACTGTCACTCCTGCAAAGCTTCTTTAGTAGAGTCCAAGAATAAAAATATGAAGCTGGAAATTAGCATGATGGGTCCACTTTAAATGTCGTCATTCATCAGCAATTTATGAAGGACAAAAAGAAATTGTGTTTGTACAGGGTCTCTTTGCCTTTGCAAGTCTGCTCTGATGTGCGCCAGTTAATAGTAGCTGCTGAAATGAATGGTTTGTGTGTGCATCAGCCATTTTTGGTTGGATGAAAATACATAAATGAAGTAGACACATCTGTGGAGTGACTGCAGATTTCTTTCATCCTGTGCAGTTGGGCATTTGCATTACAGCTGTCCTGTGTTAACACGTGCTTTATGTACACAGAAGGTCTCCATAAATCACCAATTGGGGAACAGATTTATTCATAAATCCTTCATAGCCACTTTTACACAATAGTTTTGAATTTACACTCAATGCCTCCAGTTGACCATGTGAGGAGAAATATAAAACTGAAAAGCAATACTTTTAATAAACTACCAATATGTTGTAGAATCTAGGCGTATAATATTTTTCAAGGCTAAAATATGCAAGACCTCAACAGAGAAGTTTACAGTTGGTCTGATGTGTTTCCTTGAGTCTGTTGAGTAGTGAATTTCACAAAAGCTATAATGTATGTGACCCCATCTGGAACAAAGCCAGAGTCCAGACACTTTCCCACTAAGGCCACAGTGTGCTCATGAGTTTGAAACCAACATTTGTTTTGTTGTCTCCTTCTGTGCCCTTGAGTTTACTTTGTGGGGTGAAAAATGCACTGAACCAGTTTTAATATCTACTTTCTTTTTCTTTCTCTCTTGTGATCCTCCTGCTGGATGATCTCTTTCCTTATGGCAGCCTTTCCTACACATAAAGCCACTTTGGCTTGAGAGGATTCGCTTGCTTTTCCAACACAACACAAGGCATTACATAAGTTTCTGCTCAGATTACTTGTCATTTTCTGTCATTTACTGCCTGGACCATCATATTTATTCAGGCTATTTGACATCCCTGCCATTTCATTTAGTCTCATCCACACATTCACCTGAACATGAATGAAAACAGTTGATTGTGAACATTATTCTAACATTTTGAATGAAAATGCCATAGCACACGGCACTATGTATGCACCCATAATGTTACTGATTTTTCTTATTTTACTCTTGTTTTTTTCCTTTTGCCATTTCAGTGTGCGTTTTTTACTAAATTTCACATTTGCACATCAAGTAATCTAGTGCCTCCAACAGGTTAAAGTCGGAGGATGTTTATGCACATAAAAATTCCAACCTTTGACCTCTCCGGTTGCTACAATAAGTGCTTGAAGGCACGCTCATAACATGATCATATCAAGTTGTCACGGTGTTTGTGCCCTGTTGAATAGCTTGGCCCCATCAGAGATGCTTGCAGCAGCTAATATTTTCTCATGCTATCATTTTAGCTTCCATTTCTATATAAGATTTGCATGTAAGACTGAATATTTGGAGCACTAATCCATTTAAATGCAAATCTTAAAGCAATAGTAGGCAAATTTGGGAAATATGTTTATTTACTCTCAGAGGGTTAGATGAGAAGATAAATACTACTGTTATATCTGTCCACTGGATATGAAGCCAGGAGCTTGGAGATGGTTAGCTTAGCATAAATAGGAGGAATCCATGGACTGTATGTAAAAGATGGATGTTGTTTCCAGATCTGATAAGCAAAGCCAATACAGAAATGGAGCATAAAGCAGAATATGCTTTGTGGCCAGCCAACATTGTAATTAACAAGTCACTATCATATGTGTGTGCAGTGTCCCTCGGTTTCTCTGTTAGATACACCCCTCGCTTGTCCCGTCCGGTTTCCAAACAACAAGCTGGCGACACTGGAAATGTCCGGCTCGAGGCTTCACAACAGGACTTCACAAACCAATGGGTGATGTCACGGTGAGAGCCACCGTGGAAGGCTCCCTTCCTACAAAATTAACAAAACCCACCTCTAGTTTAAATTGTACCGCACTGTAAAATTGCTCACGACAAAGAAAGACCTGACAGACAGCCCCCTGTAATAGTGCAAGTTGTCTTTTAATTCTTCTTCTCTTTTCTTCCCAATAAGTCATGTGCGCAACCTCCTCTAAGTGTGCATTTGTTTTAATTTCTAGTGGGTGGTTCCCCATGTTCACATTTGGTCTGAAGATTAGTCATTACAGGGCAGAATAAAACAGCTGTCCTGGGGACGTAGCATAGAGGACTGGGTCCTCCCATAGTTTTACTGCTATTTTGAGATTGCTGTCACCAAGGTTGTAGAGGAAACAACCTGGATTTGCATTGATGATCACATCTACAGTATACATTAGCAGATAGACAAAAATACACATTTATTAACAACTCTAGTCTTGTGTGTTTTTCACTTTCAATACGGTTGTTTGTTTTTTTTTGGTTAGTTTTTTATCATGATTGCATGTGTACCTTTATACATATACATTTTATATGTTTTAAATCTCTCTTTCTATCCCTATGTAAAGCACTCTGCAATTACCTTGTGTCTAATTAGTGCTATACCAAAAAAATTGACTTTTCTTTTCTTTTTCTTTTCTTGTCAACCTGGCCTCTCTGCTTCCGCTTTGTTGTCTCTGGTGCACTTTTAATGAGGTGGTTTCTAGTCATTTAGCATATTAAGTGGATGCCACTCTGTTGTGTGCTGTGTAAACAGTGGATTTTACCACTGACTCTCATATATTAGGGGACCACTGTTTTTTTTTTACCCGCTCACCTCATGTGCTGCTAACAATGACAAAATCAACTAAAAATAAGTTAATTTGTGACCTTTAAATGTTATGGTTGGCTAATTTTTTTTTTCCCAGCAGTTTTCAGTCTCTAAGCTGTAGTTAGCTAAGCTTACAGTGTCCTGACCTACAACTGTATTTTTAAAAAAAACAGTATCAGACTTCTCATCTAGCTCTCAGAAGAAAGCAAAAATGTAATGTCTTTTACCAAAATGTCAATCTATAAAAACAAAACAAACAAAAAGAAAAAAACCACACACACACACACACACACACACACACAATTCCTCCCACTCATGTAAGTGAGGACTTACTGTACAAATGCAGAAATGGTCTGCTCAATTTTTTTTTTAACTCATTCTTTCCTAAGTCCAGCTGGACCTGACACTAAGTGGACACTTTTGACAGGGTAAAAAATGGCAACACTTCCAACAGAAATTGTAACGGCCAGACTTGTCGCTACAACTGAAAACAGATGTCTAAATATGTTCTAAATACGTTCCTGTCACATCAGCTCGTGACAGTTCTTATCGTAGCCTGTGAAGAGCCTTTGTGCGGTGGAAAAAAAAATTAAAACATTTTGAGGAAGCAGCAGCAAACAAAGAACAAACCCCTGCTGCAAAGACAGATTCAGATCAGTGCTTTCTTTTCCATGAATTTACCAAAACAGCAAATTTCCTATTGTCACTTTCAAAATCGAATACTGTTCCTATTCTCTTGTTTTATCCCTCTAAATTAAGCTATTTTTATGAATCCCCTTTCTTGGGCTTACAAAGGTCTATATCTATCCCAATGTCATAGCATTTTCAGTTTCAGAACTGCTGCACCTTGTTCCACAAAGCAACAACAAAAGCCCAAATCAAAACCTTGGGGTAGATTGATTGGTTTATCCACATGAGCCCCCACTATTCCTCCTCCACTTCTTCAATTTGCTTTGTTCTACTGAAGTGCACCTTCATGCTTGCCTTTGCAAATTGCAGTTTTTACTTAACAGAACGCTTAATTGCAGGCACATGCTCGAGTGGTCACGGTGCCCATCAGAGGCAAAATGAGTCACAGCAGCGCAGCATAGATTATTCTGGAATCAGCAGTAGCTGTGCCAGGCTCCCACTTTAAGCTCCCCCGGTTGCAAACCAGAGCCGAGTCCATCTCATGGGCACCAACACCAGATGGCAGAGCCCGTAACAGAGCTGTTGGAGAAAAAAAAATGGCAAGTAGGAATGAGAAATTGAGAGAGAAAATGAGAGAAGAGTCAGACTGAAAAGAGAGGATGGAATGCTTTTGTGTTCAATCTTATCATTAGATTTCTAAACTCAGACGGCTGCGGATGGATTTGCATAGCCTAAGGTTGGCAGTGGCCCACTTTCCCCTCGCTGGCTTTCTGAAAGACTGCCAGTGCATTCCATTATTTGTGTCAAGGCGGGTTCTGTGATGAAGAAAATAACAGTGCTGGCACATACTCAGAGTTTACGGTCTCTCCCCTCCATTCCCTCCCCCTCCTGGTTTTCACTGTGACTGTGACCTGTACGCAGATATCTGCTGAGGGAAGGCCGAAACAATACAGAGAGAGGCAGAAATGCAATAAGTGTAAGTAAGATGAAAAGAGAGAATTTGTTAAGGATTGAGACACTGGGAGATCAGTGAATGACACACACACAGATTCCTCTGTCAGAGCTGCTAAATATTATTTGTACCAGATAAAGATACCTCATAGGCTCTTACAAATACATTAAAAATATAAATTTGGGACTTGTTAAGTCACTTTCACGATCACTACACGTTAGAAGCAAGCCAGTAGTTCAGTATGTTCACATTACTTATACTTCACTATATGACTTGTTGTACTCTAGATATGTACTTTTATATTATGGGCTAGAATTGAACTTACAACTTCATTCCCAGACATCAATAAATGTTTGACCCAAATGTGGCCCACATCTGCAATTTTCTCTGGGCCACATGTGGCCTTGGCTGGCGGCTGACTCAGAGTGAGTTTTGCTGCCTCATCTCAGCCACAGGTCCACCTTATATAGGCCAGATGTGACGTGGCATTTGTGCCACAACGGACCGAGACTACACTTGTCACAGCCAATGTGAGGTCCACTTTTGTGCCACATCTGGCCCCCACAACATTTGCCAGTGCCATAACTGAGCTGTAAATGCAGAAAAAGAGTCCAGCTTACGTCCAGATGTGTCTGCTATCTGAGCTTTAAGTGTGTTTTATGTGCAAAATTACATGCTCATAGTATGCCTATTAAAAGAACAGTTTGTAGAATTACACGCTCTTTATATAAAAATATTATGCTGTGATCATAAACTAGTAGTGCGCATGCAAATTCACTTCTACCTGAACTATGTTCAAAATAACACAAAAGCACTTAAAAAGTGCCACTATATCTGATTTAATTTTAAATGTTGTTTAGATACAAAATGACAAAATGACTTCGAGAATGGTTCGAGAATAATACTTATATATTCTGTAACTAATACTATTAAGCTAACTAATCCTGCAGTCAAAGTGGGGAAAACAGTGGTTGCAGACCAAAATTACTGTGATCGTGTACATTGAACTTGTGATCATGTTGCCTTTGAAATGGCTGTTTTGAAGACGGGGACCAGGTCTGTGACCACTCGCAGTCAGTTGCCATCTTCAAAGTGACTTTAGTGTGTCAAGACGGCAATAAAACAGCAGTAATGCGGACTCAGTCTGCTATCAGTTTGCAACTGAATGGGATCAAGTTGGCAATTACATGCAATCCGTTTGTGATAATACGGCGATTAATTGTGGTAAATCTGCAAAAATTGCAAATCTGTTGTGATACATACACAGAAATTCACATTAACTACTTACATTCAGAGTCAGCCAGAACCTCATAGATTTGAAACAGAAATTCAGATAGTGATGTAGTTGCTGCAGGACAGCCATTTAACTGCAAAATGACACAGGTGGTTGGCAACCTTGCTTTTATATAGGAATATAACCAGAATACAGCTAGTTGATTCGAGTCCCCTATTGCAAAGAGACGAGTTGAGCTCATCGGCACGAACTGACTCAGATAACGTATTGGCAAACTGTCTGCGTTTATAAATTAGATGGCAATTATTTGTGAACCTCTGCCAATCTGTCTGAGAGCGATTGCAGCCTCCCGACAGGCAACCTGTGCAATTGCCTTGCAATCGAAAGCAGTCGCCCAGAGGTTGACGGTGTTGCACGCTCAATCTCTGGGCAACCAGTTGGCAGCTACTTGCAATTGGTCGTCGAATGTGAAAAAATTCAATCACTGGGCAACTACAAATTTTTCCTAGTCACAGGGAGGTTTTTACTCTCGTGTGACTGATCCACAATTAGATTTAATCTTGCAGTATTCTTGAGGTTTATGTATCTGATGGTGTATTGTTAAGTATTTTGAACACACCACGCATGTGTTGGTGTGTACTGCATTCAGACATGACTGGCATTTCACACTTTTGCTCTTATGCTCCTAATTTTAATATGTAGTATATAATGTATTTTTATTTACTGCAAGGGTCAAAGTCCCTTCTTGGCTGCCTCACTCTCACTGATATTCCATGAATTACAGTGACTATATTCTACACAGGAAGCTCTTGCGGTATGGGGCTATTGTTATTCATGGACAAGGTGTTTTCACTGTCTCTGCATATTTTTAGAGATTTGAATAACTATCCCCCTGTGGCTCAGACACTGCTGACCTAATGAGTCAACCTGAGTGATTGACACAGGAGACCATCAGAGCAGCCATTCATCATCTCGTGCAGTGAATAAACATTGGACATTTCATCCTCCCAATGTGTGCTTGATAATGGATCATTTAATCTTGTTGGAGAAAAAAATATTCCCATACAAACCGCCAACACGTCCCTGACAATGCCTGATCACTGTCCCACGTCTTAAATCCACAATAGAAAGGTGTGGAGACTAACAAGAATTTCAAATATATGAAATTATGATGGCTTATTCAGTTCATGAAAAAGCCCATTCTACTTTAAAATTGCTGGTAGCAATAAAAAAAATTGAAAAGGAAAAATGCTTTTTTCCTTTTAAAAAGTAACTTTGGTTGACAACTTTGAAAAGACGTCTTTAGGATAGCAATGAAATGCAGCACATGAATGACAATGGTTTGAGTAAAATGTGCCGGGTGCTGTTTTAATAATTTTTGTCTCTTCTGTATTCAGAGGCTCACATCAAGCTGTCACTGAACAAGACTTCTCGTCGTACATCACTGCTGGTCTGGTTTTGCCTCTAGAATAGACCCAAAACTCCTAAATCTGGCATTGTCCTGTCAAAAATGAAGATTGTTTTAAGTGGTTGTGGATTCTGAGGTGATGCCATGAAAGGTTTTTGTGATTGATGGCAGTACAACCCCAATGATCCACAATCTGGATGTCATCCTAGACTCTACCTTATCTTTTGAACAATACATCAAATCATTCACTAAATTTGTATTGTCCAATCTCCACAGCAGCTCACATCTTTGGCCCCCACATTGTCAAATCTGCCTGGACTAAGCGGGTTACCCTAGTCCCGCCTCGACTAGGTACCTTGCTTGTTCCCCCCTTGATATAATGTTTGGGTATCTTGAAAGGTGCTTTTATAAATCAAAGCTATTACTATAATATAGAGAGAAAAAAAGCCTGGCCTGTTTTCTGTTACCAATTTTAACAGTGAGGGTTAAATGCAAAAACAAACCTAGAAGGAATGGCTGAAAAATAGAGGTGAGAAGGGGAAATAGCACGACAATTATACAAGTCAAGTAGCTTTTTAGTTTTCAAGGGTGATAGCAGCGAGGTTCAAACGATTCAATGTGTTTTCATGTCACTTCAAATTGAGTGGAGATGAGAGGCTTTACATTCTGTGACCCAAAGTCAAACATTTAAATAGTAGAAAATATTTTGTAAGGCTTTGAGATACAGATGTTTTGTTGCTGATCAAAGGAATAGCTTGACACACCCATTCGTTTTCTAGTTGAGAGTTAGTTGAAATGTTCAATATCCTTCCCATGGCTTCATCAGATAGAAGCTACAGCCCGCAGTTGGTTAGCTTAGTTAACATCAGTGTACTAACCAGTCTTTGCACTAAGTGCAGAGTGCAAAGACTGGTTCGGAGGTAGCTTTTCTTAATGCAAAGCTAGGCTAAGCATCTTCTGACTTGCTGATGTAGCTCTGTACAATGCACATAGCAATGGTAAAGACAGACAAAGGTGTATTTCATAAAAGAAAAAATGTTTCTCTGTGTTACTCTGTACGAAACATCTGTTCAGTTCAAGCAAAAATTTGTAATAGATCTGATTCTAAACAAGGATTTCAGACGGGTGTGTATGCATATTTCAAGTCTAGCAATTAGCTGATTGATGCGCAGCATTTCTGATTTCCCTGAAATGTTTACCGCAGAAGCCGTGGATTGCAGAAATTGCACATAATCGTTTTTTGATGAAGAGGGCATGAAATGAAATGCCCTCTTCACATCCCCCTCCTCATCAGCATTCTCCATTAACATGTGCATCAAAACCATTTATAAAGTAGCCTAATGCTGGCTCTCACTGAGGAGTGTCCATCATATGTCAGCAGGGTATCTGTGGTTTAATGGAACACTTGCTACCATTTATACTGCAACTTGGCCTGATTGCTCAAACTATTTAGAAAGTATGTGGAGATTGTAGAGGAATTTTCCGAAACACTCTTAGCCCCCC
>VUQI01012332.1:12142-22790 GCA_015106735.1 Paratilapia polleni
TTGAAAAAAAAAAAAAAAAAAAAAAAAAAAAAAAAATCTTATCTATGTCTTTCATATTAAGACTGGGGGCACACATCGACTCACACAATGTTTTCACCATTTCATTCATCAACAGTCACCTGTAGATGGAAAGTAAGGTAGAATGTGGAGGAAGTTTTCAATAGAATAAGAGTGAGTGTGTAAAAGCATTCAAGGAAAACAGGAGACATCATTCTGTAATAATGTAAGTAGACTCACGGTACAGTATTGTGCAAAACTGCCAGCAAAGTAACCTGATGTAGCATTAACTGTCAGAGTTCAGAAGAGCGTTGTAATCAGAACATGAATCTGTTGCATTTGGATCTATAATTCTGTTAAGAATCAAACACACGTTGTGTTTTAGCTTTGAATGACATGACTTTGTAAGAGATGGGAAGGTTTAGTGAGTGTATGATCGTGCCTCATTTGCTGTTTAAGTGGAATTGTTTTCCTGTGTTTGTACAGCCTGCCTGAAAAATGTCCACAAGAATGACTTGTTGTAAAAGCATGGACCAAGAATGAGACGTAACTATGTTTTGTTTGGCAGTTTCCCCCCAACCCCCCACCCTACTATTGAATGTGCCATAGGAGCCTGGTTGATACATGCCTTTTATTTACATGCCATAAGATGAATTTGCGAATCTATGGCATCCAGTCAACTACGTTGTAAGAATCAATTTCCAAGTTAACGCCGGCCTTTTCTAAAAGAATAAATCCATTGGGTATGCAGTGGTTGCCTTTAAGCAGCATGTGGATTTCTCAACTTGTCCTGAGGGATTATCTTGCAAAGGAATAAAATGTTCTATTGAAAACGAGTTCACTGAATTATGACTTGGCTATATTAATAGCGGTGTACACATTTTACATTTTGCTCAAAGAAAGAGACTCAAAAGTTAAAGATAAGATAACTTGGAAGAAGCCTAGTATTTGACATTTGAATGCAATCACTTCTGCATTACCTCCTAGGAACCTGGAGTGAGAAATCAAGAATAGTTCATTTCACCATAATTTAAAGGAGCGAAAAGAATAGTATCAAGAATTACATCTTAACACCCTAAGAAGTTTTTATTTGTTGTTTTGTAATCAGAAACCAAAAACAAGATCTGTAATTTTTTTTATTACATAGCTTTAAAGGTGATCTATTATGTTTTTCATTATTTTCTGTCATATATATATATATATGTATATATATATACACACATATATATATAAAATATGCACTGTTACAATGGTGAATGCTCACATTAACCATGGCCAGAGATCCAAATAATGAGGTCAGCATATGTGGAGGTAATAACTCTGAGGCTTTGGGCTGCTCTAAATGCTAGTTCCAAACAGCTTGTTTCTAATTTTGCATCTGGGTGATGTCATGGGGTGCAGATATTCCTAATATGGTCATCCCTGGCACACAGCCCAACCCACCTGCTGTTCAAACCCACTGTTTGCAAAGGGAAGCCAATGAGGCCCACTATAAGACAAATAATTATTTTGAACTGTGAATCATGCTAAATCATCAAAGCTACTCCGGTAACTAGAAATTAGCATAATTGGTCCCCTTTTTATATATATTATACTTTATTTATTTAGTCGTTATTCTGTAAAAGATGTGCCCCACATATTTGAAGTGTGTTTTTAATTAGTTATTTGTACTTGCCAGTTACCTTTAAACATAATACCTTGATTTACAAGACATTGTTTTCTAAAGCCACAAAGCAAAACAAAAAAAATCGGAGAGCCTTTTAAAGATTAAAGGGAGGCACAATAAAGCATTTTGAACCAAAGCACTTTTTTAGGAAAGTTCACTCTATATAATAGTACTTTATACTGGTTTAGCCCTAAACGAGCCCCGCCCTTTTATAACTGCAAGAAAAAAACCTCAACAAACGTGTGGTTAAGGGTTTCTTCATGGAGTTTCTATTCCAAGCGTTCCCATTATTTTTCAGCTATCCGCCACTAAGCGGCGGTGTTGCGCAACTTTTAAATGAAAAGAAAACGCCTGCTTGCGTATTTGATCCATAGATAGTTGACCAGACAGTAAATCAAGGTGGCCAAATAAGCAGGAAACGCTTTGTAATGTTTCTTAGGTTGTTTTTTTTTTTCGATTAGTATTTAAAAAAGATCTTTCTTTAAATAACGACCAAAATGGCATATTATGATGAATAATCTTGACCCTGCTTCACATTTTCTCATCTATTTACTGTCTCTGTTGAGTGTTATAGCAATTTTAAACTAAGGCTGGAGGCTAGACTGAAATTTAACTTGTAGTGCTGTGGTTGAAGTGACACCCAGCTACACTGCGTTCGCCAGCCGTTTTATTCAAGGCACAGCGCTCACACACATCATTTATAGGGTCACATAAATCTTTATGACCTCACATTTACACACATCTTGATGAGCCATATCCCCACAGCTCTGGGGGTATTTGTAAAACAGATATAAAATACACTTGTTCCTCTTGAGGAACCAGAGTAGGGAGCTGCTCGGTCCGTGCTCGAAGTATAACACATTTTTAAACATTATTGACACTGACGTGGCACAGCGGTGTGTCTAAGTAACTGTCTACGCTTGTCAGATAAAATGTTGCCAAACTGATGCTGATCAATCAAACTGCAAGTGGCCGGGTCATCCTGACAGGTAAATCGCCGTAGGACTGCTCACGAGCCCCCTCCCCACCTCCCGGTCGTAACTGAGCTGATAGTGCTGGAGCCCCGTGATGTGGTTTGGTGTGGGGGAGGATAGCAGCTACCAGCCAGATAAACACTCAGCATTGGTTTGCAGAGCAGGAGTAACATGGCGGCACAGTTAGCCAGCAGAAATGTTGTTTCACTATCGCGAAGGTCAGAGCTGCCTCGGATAAACGGAATTTAACAGCGAGGACACAGCCAAAAGTATTAAATCGTAAGTAGCCACACGCGTTTGTGCTCCTGGTTGAGACGCGGCTTGGTGTTTTCGTTGTGAAATCCGCGGAGCCGTGCGAGGTCTTCAATCTCGGTTGTGTGTCTGTCTGGCACAGGCTCTCGCTTCGGCGTTAGCTTAAATTAGCAAAGCGCTAGCTTCTTGGCTAAGATCGCCGCCTGTATCAATAGTGTTTTCTGCAGCAAACTTCATTAGACGACACGGACAGCGGGTTTTGCAAGGGAGTTATTGCAGTGCGCGCGCGCCCCTTTTATTTGGTGGTGGCGCATGTGAATTTGACGAAAAGCGAAAATGTGAGGTGCACAATACTTTCATGTGTCATTGTTTTTTTGGGGGGGGGGGTTGTGCTGAGTGAGCGAGAGACCGTGCCTGCAACACCGGACGAAGTTCGCCAGTGTAGCAGGAGCGTAGTTAGCATGCTAACTGTGTAGCTGCAGGCTGGAGTCGTTTGAACGTCGTTGTCAGAAAATGTGAGTGTGGACAGTTCCCGTCACCATGTGTTTGAGCGGGCTGTTGTTTGTTGTTGTACTAACCAAGCATCTTTACTACTTGCCACATGAGGTAAGTTGGCGATTTTGTTTTCTGGATTTCTTTAGGGAAATAAAACCTTTTTTTTTCCTTCTTGTGTTGTTGCTGAACTAATGTTTCTCTTGTGTTTGACGTTACTTTTGTCGACGTGCTCTACTGATGGGCTCAGTTAGCAGCCACGATGTACACGAGCACTTTGTAACTTAAATTAGGAGCTTACAATAAAGTGTCCAGAAAGTTGCTCATGGACAGTCACATGACAGAAACACAGATTGTGGCACTGCACTCAAGGTTGGAAGAGGATAAGTCTGCAGATTTCTTGCAGTGTGTTGTGGCTTTGCGTTAAAAAAAAAAAAAAAGATCAAAACAATTTTCAGTATATTTACCTGGCAACACACTTGCCATGGACTCGCATATGCACCAGCATGTTAATGGAGGAAGGAGCTTAAATTGGGATAAAGAAGATGCTCTCTAAAAATGTTAGGCACTAATGCACTGTTGGGGGCGGGGGGTGTCATTGTTGTGCCTACGTTGAGAGTGCAGCACTCTCCTTTTAGGGCCCTCTTGCTTGACTGATTCAGGACTATACAGGCAGACAGCTTGTGCCATTTCAATGTCTGTCAACGGTCCTCTCAGTAATGCTGCGGGAGCGCATCCCGTGGAACCAGTTGAGCAGTTTCTCTTGCATCCCTCTGCCCACCTGATGGTGCGCGGCGCTTGTCACATCACTGATATGAGATTTAACATGACATGTTGTCCAGCTGCGGTTTGACTGTGACTTCATGGCTTTCAGTCAGATCCCTCAGTGGTTTTAAGCAAATTCTGAGGAAGATGTAACAAACACAAATTCTCGTGTTTTTGTGTGTGTGTGTTGCTGTGCATGTATGAAAGTGTGTTGTCTACATGCATCTTGTATTCATACATGCTGAGGTTTGACCAGAGGAATATGCAAAAAATAAGTGTTTTTTTTTTTTTTTTTTTTTTTTTTTTTTTTTTTTTTTTTTTTTTTATTTTTTTTTTTTTTTTTTTTTTTTTATTATTATTATTATTATTATTTTTAGGTATTGTATTATTTTTATTCCTCCCCCCCATGTGTGTGCATGTGTTGTCTGTAAACCACTTTGAAAGTACCCCGTCTTTGCAAGCCAGAACAGCATTTAATCTCCAAGGCATAGAGCCTGAAATGTTGACTTTGTAGTATACAGTGAAACAAAATTGTGCAAGTATGTGGTGGATCGAGGCAGATTAAACTGTTCACCTGTGCAAGAAGTAAAGATGTCCTCCTGAACTGACCTGATTTGAATTTTCAGGGTGTATTAGATAAGGGGCGTGGGTCATTCATATGACGTACGTGACAGCCCATTACTGGTTAAAAGAATGCAGTCCTGTTCAGACGCAAGCCTGCTTTTCAGCACTATTGTTAGATGCCTTTATGCTGTTTGTTTAGTATTAAAGGAGGAGACATGCTAGCTATACAAAATATTTTTGTATAGCTTTCACTGAACAGAGCAAAAGAATGACTACTGGGATTCACACAAGCATGTAAGCAAGTATGTGGATGTTTATACAAGGATAACTGGGTGGAAGTTTTCTCACACTAACTTGGCACTGCTTGTGTGATGGGCGTTTCCGAAAAGCAGAACTCTGCCCGAGCACATTGTAAACGACAGCTCCAGCAACAGGTGTGTGACACAGTAGTGAAACAATCTCCTGCAAACTGGCTTTCTTATCTTTGCCTCACTCAGTCCTGAAATGCACTTCTCACAAACCTTTCTGCATTGCTCTTAAGGTCTTTTTTTTCTTTTGCTTCCTACCACCTGTTCAGTGCGTGTTCATAATTTCCTAAAACAAGCCAACATGTTCTAGTAAACTTGGAGATAAACCGCTCCTCTTGTATGCACTGACTTTTGTCCTATTGTGGGTTGCTTTGTTGCGTCACACAAAGTGATACTGTATTCATTTGACCCTTGTTCTGCTGCATTTGCTGCCAGTTCTTGGGGTTTTTTCACTGTCACCGTTGGACTCGTGTAACTCCAGTAATAGTTCTTTTTTTGTACTGCAGTCACACGGTAATTTTAAAATTGAATGCACCATTTATGTTCAATGATTCATGCAGACTTTTGTTTGAGATAATTGCAGGTTTTCTCTAGTCTTCTCTGACTAAATTGATTTAATTGAATTTTAGGTTATGTAATATTTGTCAGATAAAGCAGGGTATATGAAGACACCTTTGACAGTGATAAAGGCTTTTTTGAAAATATTTTTAGATATTTTTTTGACTGATAAATTGGCAAACAAAGTTTTAGATTAACCTGCAAAGAAAATGCCACAGCTCTATAAACGGTATTGTTAAACTAACCTGGGAAAAAAGTATAACGACATCTGGGGTCATGTTGCTCCATGGTTAAAAATGCTATCAAGACAGTAAAGTAATATCATCGTGTGCTTGTGTTAAGTTTGAGCCCTAGAGTGGCGTCTTCCTGCCATAATCGTTACTGCTGTGGTCACCTGTGTTCTCAGCTCTTTAAACAGGTATCTCTGTTTTCTCTTTTTTTTGATCATTTTATTTTATCTATTCAGTGTGAATGACTGTATATCGTATGCAGAGGTAATTTCCTAAATCACACGAGGACCCTGTAATCTTGGTCCATTGGTATTTGAATGGATAGGTAATGGTCTGATGCTGGCCAGAAGTACAGGATCATATTTTTGGGGCGAGAGATTGTAATTCAATACGATCAATTACCCTAAACGATCACACGAATTCTTAACTAAACTTTAGGAGGTATGCAGTAAAGAGAGATGTCTTGAGTAACACGGATGATACTTGGATGATGTTGCCATGGGTAGTTTCACAGCTGACATCTGGCGCTCTGACATGTGTTTAGACAAATGTGTTATTAACAAGAGAGGGGAAAAGATGGCATTTGTATCAACAGGTACTCATACAAAAACAAAAACAAAAAAACATATCAACCTATTCCTAGTTATTGAGACATTAAAGTTTACCTTAACAAGTCAGTTTATTTCAGACTTGTAACCAAAGTTCTATTCAAATATTAATCACTTTTAGAAACACACCTATTGAAAACTCACTGCTAGGATTCTAAACTCAATTAGAGTTGAAATATTGAGTTATTAATATGATCTTTTTATATTATTAAATATTTTATATTTTATGTTCAGATTGTTCGTATGAGATCCTTGTAAGCTGTTTTGTAGTTGCAGCTTACGATTTGTAATTTTAGCTAGTTTCTTTAGTCTTCTGAGAGAGTAAACTGATTATCATTGGGGTTGCTGGGTGGCTAAAAAAAGCAATTTGAATTTGTCAACAGATTTATCAGTAATGAAAACTGGACATCTACAGTATTTAAACATTTGTATTAATGTACAACTCAGATCTCACTCCAAGGAAAGCCCTGCTGGATAAATCAAGCTGTCTTCTGTGACACATGAGCAGTCTGATGAACAGTGAAATTGCCAGGGTAATTTTAACACACGACTGTTTAAATGATGACATCAGTAGCCTTTTTACTCATGTCACACTTTAGCGGTGAACAACACGACTCCTCTTGTTACTACACACTTCTCTTTGCTAACATCACTAAGTTGACTCATTTGAACCAGGCTGGAAGATGACATCCCTGTCTCTGCTGCTTGGCACGGTCAGCTCCTGAACACTTCTAACTTAGACAATGGTTTTTGATGTTTACACATTAGCGCCCTTTTTCCCTTCAAAAGACAACATCTGGCACTCATGGTAATATTGAAAAGTATCTGTCCATGCTCAAATATGCACATTTGATTCAATGAGTGTCTCTTTGCTTTTGGCAAAGTTTACAGTGGAGTTATTAATAAAAAGAAAATGTGGCTTCTGCTGTAGTTTAGATGTAGCAGAATTTACCTGTGCTGTGTTATGTGTCCATCACATGCTGTATAAAGTCCACAGCATATTCTTGACATGATACACCCCTCCCTCTGGTATCTGTATGCCTTGTCTCGCTGGGCATCTCACCCTGCTGTCTCTGCGTTTGTGTTGTCATGGAAACAGCAGTGTGACAGGTCCTGGGTGGGCGTGAGGGATGAGCTGTGGGGTAATGGCCAGGTTTTTACAGCAGAGGGAGAGAGGAGGGTGAAACAGCAGTGGAGAGGCATCTGAAGCAAGCCAGAGATGGTTGATGAAAAGCTGAGAGGCTGGTTTTCATTGTGTTATTAAATGACTCTGCTGAGAGTTGGTTTAGTTGTTAGCATCACCCTGTGCAGGATTGCTTGCGGCTTCTGTTTTTGGTTAAACTGCTTGTGGGCTTTCGAGAAATGTTCTGAAGATGTTGTTTGTCGTTATCAAACTTATCCAACAATGAGTAGAAGTGGTGCAAAGTTAAACCGATATACAGGGTTTGAACTGATCTGATACATCTGTTAAAATGGGCTGATCTGTTGGACAGCTCCGTTAAATATATTTTTATGGCTACATCCATGTACTGTGTCACTCGTTGGTACAATTTGTAAGTATGGAAATATTTACCACTCACTCCGCCAACAAGTTCTCTTTGTTTGTGCCAATTCGTGTCAAAATTGTGATTTAACAGCAAACTATGGTCAGGTGGTTGACAGTGTTGTCCCTGTCAGTTTCACTTTTGTTTTGTTTTTTTCAGTTTATGCATGTCCCTTCCTTTCTGTGATGAATACAGCATGTTAATTTCAGTTCAATTCAGTTTTATTTATATAGAGCCCAATTCACACCAACAGTTCTCTCAAGGTGCTTCATATTGTGAGGTAAACTGTCTACAGTCTTAGAGAGAAAATCCCAACAATCAGACTGTCCCCTGTTAGCAAGTATTTGGAGACCGTGGGAAGGAAGAACTCCCTATTTTAACAGGAAGAGGTCTTTGGCAGAAACAAACTCGGGGAGGGGCAGGCATCTCCCACCACTGGTGGTAAGGTAACTGTATTGATATCAGGGTTATAAAAGTTGAATCGATGCATACCTAGTTTTTTTTCATAACACTGAGCTGAGAGCTACACTTGGATAACTTGTGCCTTCACCGTGCTCAGTGTTTGGGTAATCTGTGCTGAATGCCCGTGAATGAGTATGCCAGTTTAATGTAACATTTAAGCTTAGCAAACAAATGTTGTTAATCATGCCTTTGATCATATTCAGGGCGGGCTAATTCTCTGTAGCAGTTAGTTTGTGAAACATCTACATGGTTAGACAGGTTTATTCCCATCTAAGGATGGGTCTTTGGCGTATGTAGGATCCATCCACATGCAATAAAGGCAGTCAGTCTGTCTTGCCTTATTTGGACAGCAGTGTATGCATTTTCCTTTTTATTTCTGACCTTTAGTGAAAATAATCTATTTTATTTAAAGAAATGAAATCCCAGTTAACAGGTCTGTTTGGAAAAAATATTACAGTGCTGGTGATTTTTCCTCTTCTGGGTGTGCTTCTGTGCAGGAGAAGCCCTGTTAGATATATGAGAGTTATTTAATGTTAGCATTTTAAAAACATCAACACACAAAGCTTGACTCATGCCCTACTCCCATGGAGACTCCACCAGGGCTCCAAGGATAGTGAGACTCACAGGCAATCCAATGATTTCACCATTCTGCGCTCCTCCACTTATGTAGGTCAGCCACAGCAAAGTACATATTGATCTCTTAAGCTAAATGATATTGTGATGTCTACTGCTTATTGAGAAGAAGGTGCCCTCAGCATGTTTGGCTTTAACAGAGGAGACAGCAGAGGTCACATGGCTGCGTGGCTGTGCTTCTGCAGCCGTTTTTCTTTTTGTTGTGCACCTTAGCTGCACAATATGGTCGCTCGGACAACTGTTTTGAACGTGTAAGGTGTTCATTTTCATTTTAGAGGAGCTCCTTGTACAATCACCACTAGTGTAATAGAAAGATTAGAATGGCAAGATTTTGGAAAAGAAATTTATGGAAGGCTTTATGGAAAAGGAAGTTTGACGTTATCTAAATTGATGTGTTATAGAATGGAGTTGTAGATAAGGGTTTATGAGTATGCTGTCTTAATTTGTGAGCAGGTGAATTGCCTTTTTCCTGTGCCACAATGTGTTTGTGGCTCTGGGTGCTAGCATGTGGTTGGCACCTTTCCCACTGCCCAGGATGGAATCCTTGGCACTGAGGGAGGGAGAGAAAACTTGGATTGAGCAAGCAGCCTGCTGGAGTTGGGTGGGTGGTCCAAAAATATGCAGTGTGAATTGGTCTTGAGAAAGCTGTGCATTCAGTCTTTTTCTAGGACAGAGGTAAACGGCAGACTTCCACCACCATCACACGCCGGGCCATGGTACCATGGAATGACATGTGCAGAGCAGCAGCATTTCTCACCCGCTTGTCATAAAGCCAGAGGAATGCGCGGATTCAGTTTCAGGCTTTTCATTTCTGTACACATTGTGAGGGTCAAACTCTGACCAGTGCCATTTCTCCAAAACCTCCCATCTCTCTCTGTGGGCCTCTTTCTGCTGACTCAGCAGTGTTTCGTCAGTGACCTATAATGTGGTTTTGCGTGCTTTATCTTCACTGCTTTCAGTGGGGCAGGGAATCTCCTTAGCTGACCTGTGTTTTCAATCTGTACTGCATAGTTTAGGTATATAGCTGGCCAGTACTGTGACTAAATTGGCTTAAACACATCTGCTGATGTGCAGGTTCATGAGCCCCATAATGTGCCTCATTAACTTATCATAAACGGTCAGTTGTTGGACTTTCATATAAATGAACATATAATTAACAACAGTTTGCTCAGTCAACAAATCCAGTTTCATAATTAAATGCTATTTAAAAGTCTAGTTTGATATTATGAAACTATGAAAATAATGCAAAAAGTACTGTATGATTAGCAACTATCTGCTTTGATTACAATGACTATAAAGGAAAAATTGAAAGATTTATTTATTTTTTTTAATGATTGTAGAAAAGACGTTGTGATGAGATCAAACACCAGATGGGTTTGAGCAGTCATAGAAAACATGAAAATCTCCTCACATTATTCAGCTATCAAATGTAAATCTACATACACACTAAACACAGAAAGAGAGAGAGAAGTAAAGGGAAACCAAAGGACACACATAAGGTTTTCCTTCTTTGATTTTTCAATTATAAGGTGACAGTTTTTCTTTTTCTTTTTTTCTTTTTTTTTTTTTTTTTTACAAAACCCTTCTGTTTTTCT